>PVJL010018542.1:0-15696 GCA_004026885.1 Lyroderma lyra | reverse complement strand
GTGCACCGTGTAACAGCAGTGCCACCACGGAACGGACAGGGTGCCTTAGCACGCAGCGGTGGTGGAGATGTGCTCCAGCCTCCTGGGGAGCGGGCTCCCAGCGGAAGGCCTGACACACACTGCCCAGCCCTGGCGCGCTGCGACCGCGGCCCCGGGCAGGGGAAGCCGCACTCCAGTTCAGCGCAGCCCGGCTCCTCGCTGGGGCGCTGCAGCCATTTGGCTGAGGGCTGCAGAGCCGGGTCCAGCACACCAGCTGGGCGGAGGAAATGAGTTACACAGTCAGACTGAATGTGCTCACCCCTCCGGTTGTCACACGTCCTGTGCAGGCTGGAGCCCGGGTCCCCAACGTGTCCAACGGGGGCCGTTATCCCGATTGCATGGGCTGGAGGGAATTCGGGTTTCTCGTTCTTCCAGATTGTCACCTGACCTGTGTTCCCATGTTCTCCAGTTACGACAGGTGAATCCACTAAAAGAACCACTGCTATCATTAAAAATAACATGGTTGATTAGAAATATTAAAGCCCAAGAGTACGCGATTGTATTTTTTAGTGAAAAATTGTTCTGAAATGGTATGTGCCATCGATTCCACTTGGAGGATATTTTTGGAAGGTACTTACAGAACCACGAATAGTGGCCAAGCTGCCATGTTACATAAGCCCACCGTATTCTGTGTGAAACACAGCCCCGGACTGACGGCCTGCAGTGAGCTTAAGAGGTTATTAAGAGGGTTGTGGGCTCACAGGTGTCCTCTATTTGTTTTGTAGTACTTTTTTTTTAATGAAACACATGACTTTACTTTTTTTCTTATAAAAATTATAAAAGGTGGCAAATGAAGGGTGTTTGCACTGAACACAGGTCTGCTTCAGGCACTTAGGAATGTCATAAGACCAGAGATACCATGATTTTTCTACTGTACTGTGAAGTCAGCAGAGGTGCTCACACTTCAGAACATCAGAGTCACCAGGTGGGCTTGTTAAGACATTGCTGGGTCCCGCCCCCAGAGTTTCCTATTTAGCAGGTCTGGGCTGGGCCCAGAAAACATGCAGTTCTGGGGATGCTGTGCGCACGCTGCTGCTGGTCCCAAGGCCACATTTTGAGCGCTAGTGACGATGAGTGTGTTTTGGTGAGAAGGGCCCGGGTACACTGGGTTTCGGCTCTGTTTTGTAGGCTTGTGGTGACCCAGTGTTTATGAAACTTTAGTTCCAAATTCCAGCCCTCTGCAAGGTCTTTCCTTTTGACTCCAGGCTACTCCGGGCTCCATAGCCCCTTCTCCACACAGGGTAAATTTACATTAAGGCACAGACTTGACCTTTAATTTCTTTTTGAGGCCCAGAACTAGAGAAACATAACAGATACTTGGAAACTTTTTGTTTTGTTTTGTGCCTTTGTTTCCTTCTCTATAAAATGGCAATAATACAGTAATTCTCCATTGTAGTTTCAACTGAGAAATAGAATGTATTTGAGACATTATGATATAAGGCTTATTTAGAAGAAATATTGCAAGGTTCTGGTCTGTTAGAAAGAGAAAAAGTCTGTGCCATGTTCTACTGAATTCTGTAAATTGATGAATACTCAAAAGAGTTCAAATGAGGAGTACTGTTAACTTAAATTTATGGTATATATTACCTAAGATTTGTTTGGTAAGATGTGCATACATTATGCAGTTTACTATGTTAACATTCACCGTACAGTCATCTTTTTTGACAAAAACATGCATGAAGATTTCAAGATGTGCCACAAAGGTAAGATTGTTTTCCTTTCTCTGGAGAAGTAAAAGAGGGTACATAGCAATTTTGCAGGCATGATTTGAAGGTTCTAGTGATGGCACTTTGCATTTATTGCTTTGCTTTTCTAAAACACTTTACTGTTTTAAAGAGCTTTTGGGTGTCCTCACTTTCTCAATCAAATGAGGTAGGCTGGGTTGCATGTTATTTGTGACGACTATTGTAGATCAAGAAACTGAGACTTGAATTGGTTAAATGACTTGTCAGAGATTACACTTGCCTTAGGAGGTGAGCTGGGATTTTAAACGCAGGAGTTTCCCCTCTGGGTTTTTCCTTCCAATGAGCGCTGTTTCGAACCTCCTGGTCTCTCCTCTCTCTCTTGTGAGTCTCTTAAGGTGGGTAGGAAAGACAAAGCTCTCCCTACTCAGAAACTGTGCTGATAGCATTACAGATATAGCATTTCTGGTGATGGTCATTTTTTAAGAACAGAATAAGTAAGAATTTGTTTTTCTTTTGCTTGAAAGACAGAGTTGGCAACATCATAGAATTGTGTAATAGGGCATAATTGTGTAATTATTAATAGAAACAGCTATCGAATGAAATTTTAGCATTAGACTGGAAAAGCTTTTGCATTTACAGAAACATTATTTTAATTTCCTTCTCTGGTGTTCCCTCAGTCCCAGAACTTCTGCACCTTAGAGCCTGAGTGATTTTTCTGGCCTTGGCTTTTCAGAACTCTGCCCAGTGTTCAGCTGGGACATGGAGGGGAGGCAGCCTAGGACTGTTTCGATTCTGCTTAGTCATAGCTTAAGAAACCAGTGCATCTCAGTCTTGCAGTCACAAAAGCCAAGGGAGGCAGCTCCTTGGGGGAAAATGGTCAGTTTTCAAGATTACGTTGACAAGAGGAGCCTTGACAGCTCTGCAGAATGTCTCTGGAGAGAAATATTTCACAGCAGACACTTTCACTTTCTCTGAGTTTTGAGAAAAACTGGAGAACTAGAAAGCCTTTCAGTGTTAGTCCCTGTAGGCTTGATCAAGTGCCAGGAACTGAGTCCTGAAGCTGAGATCAGAGGGGTGCACAGTGAAGTCGTGCAAACACGGATCAGCCTGTGATGGCGCCCCGTGGGGGTTCGTGGCATCATATCCCCAGCCCGTTTGCGGCACACACAAAGGAACCCAAAACGTTGTTCCAAATCCTTTCCTGTGTGGAGACGCCTCTGTGAGCCTGAGGCCCAGTCGGTGGCTGAGGACCTTGTCAAAATAAAACCAAATCTGGTCTTAGGTAAAAAGAAACTTGGTTCAACTAGTTGCAGTAGGGGGAACACTCAGATCTGCAAGCGTCTAAAAACCGAACAGGAAGGGGCTTTTAAAAAATAAGGAGCAGGAAGCAAGACTAGCAGGGATTTTTGAGGGGTCAGTCAAGGGAGTGAGGGCGGACAGACAGCAGGATGGGGTGGTTGGCAGGGACATATCTGTCGCTCTAGTTGACCTGTTAAGGTGGGTGTTCTGCGTTTTAGTGCTGGCTTAGGGTTGGGTCAAGGTTCAGGGCCTAAGCAGAGGGGAGAAGCCCGACTGAAGTTTGGTCAGGCCACATTGGGAGTAAGTAATGGGCAGCGATGGGCACTTGGTCTTCTTCAAGCTCTCTGGGAAGCTGTGGTGGAATGTCCACTCAGCCGTCGTTCCCGAAGGTGGGTCCCAAGATGGGTTGCCCTGGGGGGCTAATCAGAAACCGATTCCTTGATTCTACCCTTGGGAGTCTGTATTTTAACAAGCTTCTCTGATTTTGATGCATACCCAAGTTTGGGAACCAATTGTGCCATCAACAATTAGATTTCATCAGAAGACCTGGCTTAGAGCAGTGAATCTGCTAGTTATTAGCTGAATAAATCACTTAATTACATTCAGCTTCACTCTTCTTACCTAAAAAGTGAGAATACTATCTAAGTTGTCATTTGGGGGATTATACAATCAATATTAATGTAAGGTTTCCAATAGGAAACAAATTTTAAGCACTAAGTTACCACAATAGGGTAATAACCTTCAATCAGTTGCTGATTTTGTTAACTGGGTTTTGATTGCTCCTGTGTTAAGTTCTCCCTCTTTCTCAGCAGTAGGCCCAGGACCATTGCCTCCACCTGTGAGCAGCCATCCCCTTAACCCCAACATGCTGCAGGAAAATCATTTTTATATATACTGTAACAGGGAAAAGGTTGGGAATCTGAATTCAACAGGCTTCTGAGATATTATCATTCTAGGCTGGGTGCAGGACTGGAATCCATCCTCTAGCATCTGGTCCAGTATCTTAGAAACTCCACACTTACTTTGTGTACGATTATAAACAAATCCAGGGCATATATTAGGGGTGTCCAATCATTTGGCTTCCTGGGGCCACATTGGAAGAATTGTCTTGGGCCACACATATAACACACTAACACTAATGATAGCTGATAAGCTTTAAAATGTTGCAAAAAAAATATCAATGTTTTAAGCAGGTATAGGAATTTGTGTTGGGCCACATTCAAAACCATCCTGGGCTGCATGTGCCCGCGGCCTGTGGCCTGTGGGTTGGACAAGCTTGGGCCTTACATAGGTGGAAGAACAATGTTCTCAGAGCCATAATTTCTCCTGAACACAGAGAACAGGCTGGGTCCTATAACCTTGGTGGTAAGATCATGGAACTAAGGCCCTTTAGGAAGTAGTTGTTGTCTTTAGTTTCATCCTGCTTGTAATTTTTAGATAATGAAATAATTGCAAAATGGGGAAGACGAAAAAGGCTTAATGTTAGGACAGGATCTTTGCTGGCTGGGGGTCTGACCACAGTACTTCTCACCACTGAACTTCACCTGCAGTCTAGACTTTCTCCAAGGCTCCCTTGAGTCATGTTTCCATTGTGTATAAAACCATAATTTTGAGAAGCTACAAGAAAGAAATTTTTCCCTAACCTTGGCAATGTCTATCTAGTATGCGTTGTCCTTTTTTCTGTTTCTTCTCCCCTCTTTTCTCCTTGCCCTCCCTTGATTTGGTGCCAGCTCTGTGCTAGATACACAGTATTAATGCTAGACTATAAAGGCGAATGAAATAATCCCTGCTCTCGAGGAGCCTATAGTCTAGCCACAGTTTTGAATGGAGTTTGCAGAGTGAAATCTGGAGCATGAAATTAATTTGCATGGCCTCACCTGCCCCAAAAATACTGGTTCCAGATGAAAGTAAGAGTTAAGGACTAAAAACCTTCATGTGTGGGGTATAGAGCTCTTTACTAAGAGTTAAAAGACCTGTGTCTTATCATTAGTGATTGGGTGACTTGGAATTAAACCTGTGAAACTTTTCTATGTTTGAGAAATAATCCTGAGAGATGAGTAGGGAGGATATTATTACAGGGTCAAATGAGGTATTGTATGCAAATTGCTGAGGATTATAAAGTATAGGAATAAAGTATTTGTATTAATGATGAGGCCAAATTCATCGTATCAGTATTCATAATAGCCAAAAGGTGGCAACAGCCCAAAAGTCTATCAGCTGATAAGGGATAAACAAAATGTGGTACAGCCATACCGTGGAATATTATTCAGCCATGAAAAAGAATGAAATAACTGATACAGACTGCAATGTGGATGCGCCTCAAAAATGTTATGCTAGATAGAGAAAAGTCAGGGATGGAATGTCACACTTGTATGATTCTATTTATACGAAACAGAATAGGTAAATTCATAGAGACACAAAGCAGACTCGTGGCTGCTAGGGGCTGGGGAAGGGGGAAATGGGGAGTGACTACTTGGTACAGGGATTCCTTTTAGAGCATTGAAAGTGTGTTGGAACTAGAGATGGTTTTTGTACAACATTGCGAATGTTCTGAAGACCACTGGGTTGTAAACTTTAAAATACTTAATGACTTTTTTCAGGTGAAATTTTTTTTTTTACCTCACTTAAAAAAATGAAAAACAGAAGGGCACTGGGGCTGTTCTTTAGCATCCTGAACATCACATGATAACATATAATTATGGCTGCTCTTTGTGAGCAAACATCTGGGTAGACGTTTTGGGAGTTCCCCGGCTTCTTAAGAATTGGGTTTCATCAGAGTGGCTCCTGTTATAGTCGGAGGGAGGAACCAAAGTCCCCCTTGCCTTGCATTCCCCATTTTTGTTAAAGTTGGTCATCTTTTTAACAACTTAAGAGTTAACTTGACATTTTTTTATTTCTGACATTTCAGCACTTTTCCCCAAAGTTGTTTACTAGATGAATTATATTCTGCTGAGGTGAAAATAGCCTCCTTAATTTCATCTCCTGATACGATGTGAGTGTCGCTATTTCATTACTCTGCTTTGTAGATCAGGAAGTCAGTCTCCAAAGAGCAAATGTAATTTAATGGTCTCGACCCAAGACGTCACTGAGGTGCGAAATTGGCATGGTAGTCCACTAAATGATGACTAATTATCTCTGAATATATATGCACATGCTCCCACAGTCCTCCAGGGTCTAAAATGTTCACCTGCAATACACTATTTGGGAACCCCACGTCCCTGCTGAGCCCCATAATCAAACCTTATTTTTGAACACTTTAGAAGGAAGAACACATTGTCATTGTACATGGGTTTATTGTCTGCTCTTTGGGTAGCTGACTGTGTTTTGCTGGAATTTTCCTTTGCTCCTGAAATTCTTTTTTTAAAACTCTAGTTTCTGGTGTTTTTTGCTTTAAAAAAATTTTTGACTCAAAAGAAGTATCCGGTGTCTACTGGAGTTACCGTTAATGCCAGAACTCATGGGTAGGATGAATTACACCAAGAGGCTTCTAGTTATTTCCAAAGAAGTAGAAATTGTGGTGAAATGCTGATTTGTTTTCTTTGTAACTTAAATAAATCCCGGAGTCTCATGTGGTTCAGTCTATGTTGATATTGCATCAGGGAAACAGTAGTCTAACTTCAGAAGACTTGAAGAATAATGTCTTTGCTTGTTTTTTAACCATAAATTTCTTTAGAAGGGTAATGGAGGTATTTTATGCAACATTCTACCCAGAAGGGTTCCTAAACATTAAATTCAGCAATCTTTATTTCTTCATGGTTTTCAGTTCATGGCAGCTGCTAAAAATCGCTTCTCTTTCCTTGGCATCTCTTCCTGCTGTGATGTCCCCAGTCCTGCTGTTTGACTTCTCTGCTGTGACCTCACTCTCCTGTCCTTTTCTCTAAAACCTCTGTTCCCTGCAAGGACCTCCTCCTGGAGAGTAGGAAGGGTGTGCCTTTACCTGTTCCCCATTCTGTGGTGCAGGCTCATCACCCTAAACCTGTCCACAGGCTGACATCCTGGGTGGGTCAGAAGTGGCCAGGCCTCTCCCTCTCCCCAAAGTACACATTTACATCCAGGACTTGAAGCCACTGGTGGGGTAGGACCCCTTGTTTCTGTTGTACCCATTTAATTACACAACAGCTAAAGGCTCTTTAGGGGGGCAATGGGGAGGCAAAAAGGAGTGCACTAGGAGCCTAGAGTCATGGAAGGCAGTACAGCATAGAGGTCAAGAGTGGAGGTTCTGGAGTCCAGCAGATTGAATTTGAGTCCTCTATTTATTAGCTGTGTGACCTTTACAGAGTTCACCTTTTAAAGCATCAGATTCCTCTGCAAAATGTCTCTAATAATAGGATGTGTCTTGTAGGGGCACCCCAGATCCCAGAGCAGCGGGCCCCATCTCTTCTACCTTGCATGCTCCCCAGTCTTCTGGAGTCTGTCCTCTGAGAAATTGCCTCAAGGGTTCTCCTCGGGAGCAGGGGTGCAGAGAGCTGGATGCCGTCTAGCCGGGTCGCCTGCAGAAAGGCCAGTTACCCAAAGAGTGTTGCTGTTCTCCCCTGCATCCTTGTTCAGGCCCGATGGGGTGGCTTTATTTCCCTCCACCCCTAGTAATAAAACAGGTGGACTGCAGTGTAAGTGGTCTGCCATTTGCCTTGTTAGTAACTTTGTAGGATCTCCATGTTTGTTTTCTCTCTAGTGATTATCTAGAGACTATCACATGAAAAGTTGTATCATTGGTGTCCACTAAGAAGCGGAGAGACCCTGTATGAAGCATCATTGTGCAGCCAGTTTGCAGGGAGGGGTGACAAGCCTGTGGAATACAGAACGCAGTGATGGCACTGCAGAGAGGGGGCAGCCTGCCGAGGCTTGGAACCTGCTTCAGGGAAGAACCTTTAGGTGCCAGACTGAGCCTGAGATGGAGAAGGGTCCCTGTCTGTTTTCGGATGACAAATATGGCCAAGATTAGCTGCAGAGCTCGCAGGGTCCAGAGCATTATGCACGCAGGCGCCCTTATTAAAAAATAAGAATTTCAGGACAGTGGCAACCGAGCATGCAGTCCAGCTGGGGACCCGTGTGACCACATAGGTTGCACACCCACAAAGCTGGTCCCGAGGGTGGCTAGGGTGACTCTCCCATGGGTTCTTACCCTGTGTTTGGTGGCAGCAGTTCTCTGTAATATCCATGAGGATGGAACCAGCAAGGATGTATGAGGGGACCCGCAAAAACCCTGGAATTTATTCATATAAATGTGTGTATTCTTCAGAGATGACTCAAGTTTAAACTTGTAAGTACTCTCCATTGGATGCAGTACACTTATTGAGACACTTTCTCCACCTCTCGAAATTGAACTCATCAATTTTTGATGCCTTTTAGTGCTTTGGCCATTTTTTTTGTTTCACCTCTTCCACATGGGCAAAATGTTCCCCTTTGAGACTTTTTTCATCTGTGGAAACAAAAAAAGTCACTCAGGGTGAGATGAGGTGAATAGGGAGGGTGGGGCATGGAGGTTGTGCTGTTTTGGGTCAAAAACTGCTGTGTGGTGTGGGCAGGTGCATTGTCATGCTGCACGTTGTCCAGGTAAGTCGCCATCATGAGATGGGCAAATGGGTTTAAAGAGTCTCCAAGAAAAACTGACCGAAGCCTCTCTCGGCCTCTCACATCAAAACCAGCTGGTACGCTGGCGCAGAGGGTTCCTAGAACACTCACGTGGTGGGGGAAGCCTGTACTACAGGGGCCCGCCCCCAGCAGATAATTCCAGTTTGGGGGGTCCCCCTCGTACTGGTACGGAAGCTACTAGCACATAGTGTGGCGGGAGGGAGGCTGATACAGGCCCCTTGACATTACCACCATCTTCTGTCTCGGAGCTCTGACAGAGCTGAGGTGGGGGTGGGGGTGCAGGTACCCCGACACAGAGGGAGCCTTGCTCAGTCCCCCAGGACTTCGGTGTCTTTTCCAATTCCAACCACCATTTTAATCATACGTTCTCTAAAAAGATAGTGACTCAAGGCTGAAGTGAAGCTAATACAGAACCCCAAGAAATCAACAATGTATCTTTGTTTTTCGAAAACAGGTAAAATTGGAGTAGGAGACGTAAAAGCAGGGTTCATAAATAGGGTTTGTTTTTCAACAAAACCTTTCTTAATGTCATAAAAGCAGATGTCTTCCAGGGGAACGAGCTGGGGGTGGGGGGTGGGCGCGGGTGACGTGTTGTCAGATCCATGGGGTAGCAAGATTGTAACCTGAGAAATTTCATTTTCTTGTTGGTCACTGGGGAAAACGCTCTGTTCTGGCTTTATTCATCTAGGAGAGAGTGTAGTCTGGAAGAGACTTTACTTTTTCTTCTACAGGTTTTTATCTCTGTGAAGGAAAAGAATATATTAGAAATCTATACTCTTTTACAATCCTTGTACAGATGGGCTTAACAAAGTGCACGTCTGATGAAGGGTTCTTTCGTTTTACTCGGTAGGAACGTCTGCTGGGTTTTACTAGAAAAGAACGTGTGCTGGGTTTAGCTGTCTCATGACAATACGTGGTGAGCTGCTTTGGGAGTCTGATTTTTTGGCTTGTTTTGAACTTTCACCTGTGGGGCTGAGCACAGTGACAATAAAGAAGTATCTCAAGTGCTGTCAGGAAATGCTACAACTCAGTTTTCTGAGTCCACATACATGGTAAAATAGAGTTCACCTTGCCCTCCAACATTTCCTGGAGTAAATCTAAAAAAATGTAATGTTATTCGAGTGTTCTCCTGGTGACCAACCTATCTACTTATAAAATGATGTTAGGAAGTCAGATTTTTTAAAAAGTGTCCCACAAAATCAAGCTGTTTTGTAAAAACACATTTTTATGGCACTTTTCAATATTAGAAAAAGTGTGCACGAAGCATTTCAGATTATGACTAAAATGATAACACTGAGTTTCTCCTCTGATGATGTGAAAGGACGCCCACAGTGTGATAAGGGTGATCATGATCAGCGATTGTTTATTCTCTAAGGTAGAATAAAATTGCATGAGGACAAGCTGAGGTACGCACATTGCCAAGAGACCTTCTGAGGATTTGCTAGTGATAATGAAAGGCAAAGAAACGACATAGCAGAGGCATTAGAAATACAGATCCATTAAAATGTGCAGAGAAACATTGCCTTCCCTAATGTAATGGTCTGAGCAAATCTTTGCCATTGTCAGTGAGAGCCTGAAGTTCAGGCAGCCTGTTCTAAGGAAAAGTAGAAATGAGGCCTTTCTTTATCGAAGGCAGAGGCTCCATTTTCCTGACCCTTGGGAAGGTTCTGGGAGACAGAATTTACCCATTTCTATGGATGACCCAGCCTCATTAGGCCCCACCAATAGGTGATAAACTGGATGTTTCTGTTTAAGAGAAGAGAGATTCTGTAGAGAATGCCAAAGTGGTAGATGCAGAACCTGTGACACAGAGGGAAAATGTGCTTGTTTTAAATAAACAGGGCTTTGCAGTGTTTGACCAGCTTTGCAAAGCGTTTGGACATTTTTCTTTTTTGCAGTAATGAAGTTCTGGCTTTCTCAGGGAGAACTCATGGAAATCATCAATTCTGTGGGGGGTGGAGAGAAGTGTTTTGCTTTGTCATCTTTAAGATACGTCGTACAGAAAGGGTACCGTCAGGGTAAGCTTAGTGGAATTAATCTTAGCCCTATGTAAATGAGGGTGTAGATCAAAGAAGAGTAGAACATGTGATTAGGGTGGTCACCCCATCTTCAGGCTATCCCTGCTTCAATTGGAGTATGCCAAGCATAGTGAAATAGAGGAATGTGCTAATCACTGAGTTGCACTGACGGTAGTTTAATTCTAAATATTACCATTACTGTCATATGACTGTCATCTCAGCTGTCTCTGTTGGGATTCCCTAGTTGCTTATTGAGCTAAGCAATTTACATATATTATCTAAGTCCTCCAAATCATTCTATGAGGAAGGTATTTTATAAGAAATTTAGGGATGGTGAGGTTAAATAATTTGGTTTAGATAACATGCGAATACAAGTCGCAGCCAGGTCTTCATTCATGTTTGTATGTTTCCCAAATTTATACCATTTTGATGTCTAGAGGGATTCTGAAAATCCAGGTTCAAAGTATATTCTTGGCCAACTAGGACATAAGGCACACATTGTTGATTGGAGTATTTCTGTAGAAACTAATGCATGTGGCTGGCTATTTCAACAAATTCTTGGCACATATGTATTTATCTGAAACTTCATGCATGTCTTACTAAGGCACTCTAGTATTTCTGTGGGGTGTGATAGGCTGTATAGCAGGCACCTCTGTGCAGGGGAACACACATCTATTAAAATGTATTGTGTTTCACGGTGCAATGCTCTTGAGAAGTAAACTATCCTGTAGGCACTTTTTTTTTAAATCCTGTGGATACTATTTCATTTAGGTCAGATATGTTCCTTTATCTGACCTGATCATTGACAAGGTGGATCTTTCTGGGGGCTCTTTTAGAAATACCAGAAAAACCAGGTGTGGGACTACATTCACCAGAGTGGTCAGTTACCCATTCTCTAGCTACTGCTAGCAAAAATTGCTTGTATCCCGTTGTAACCTGTGGAGTGAGGCAGTTAATCAAGTAGAAATCCACCTCCTTGTACCATTTTCTGGTTTTCTGGAGAATATTGAAGTATGCCAGATACTGGATGGAACAGTCAACTCCTTTCATGTATTTGTTGTTACGCCCGGATGTGCGTATGGGCTTGGTTATCTGATTTCCAGTTCTTCCACTTTTCTTTCCTGTAGATGCTATCAAGGTGTCATGAATAGTTGGTACCGTGAGGACTAGCCTTTTGTCCTTCCATGGAAGAAAAATGACTCCTCCCTTCTATAAGTTCTCTGTCACGTCTCCCCTCAGTAGATTTTTAAATTTCTCCTTTAATTGCTTTGGTATACCACGATTCTCTCTTATAGTCCCATGGACTCTTGTTTGTTTTTTCAATAATATATTAGATGTGGATACATTGTTGTTGTAATTATTCTTGGTAAATGTGATACCATGAAGATAAGGCGTTAGGACCAGTCATACTGTTGTTTTCTTTTTAATTCCCTCCCATGAATCCCAAGGTCGAATATATAGCCACTTCCACTCTTGCTAACGATTCTGACTAAAATTCCATATTTTGTAAGTTTTCCTAGATTACAGGTCCTGATTCTTAGATGTCCTCTCCATGTTATCATTGCCTCATGCATCGATAGCTGTTGTTTGGGTAGATAGATCAATTGAAATTTTGGTAGAAAGTAATCTGAAAGAGATTGAACTTTTGAAATTCTGTCAGCAGAAAGTGGAGTCATCGAAGTGAAGAACTGTCATTATTTGTTTGAACCTTCTTTTCGTCATAATCTTTGGAAAGCTAGGTGTTTCAAGTAAAGGATCAGTTGACCAATACTCTTTTCAGTGTGACTTTCTTATTTGTCCCATCGAAATTATTGCTCCAAAAATCTTTCATGTCACTATTGGTTTTATCAGTCCATTTTAAAGTCTCACCATGATTACATGATTTTTCATTCTATTGCTGATACAAGTTTGGGAAGCAGCAAGTTGAAAAAGTCATTACCAAAAATGAATTACTTCACTCTCTATGGGTTATTACTTTCAATAATGACACCTGACACACCTTTAAAGTCTTAAAATTTTTGTGAAAAGTTTTCAACCCACTCTTCTGTGGGGACAAAGGGGCATTCTCCAGCACTGTGTAATTTTCACTTTCAGTATCAGAATCGATCAGTAAGGTTTTCTATCTTTTGTTAGTCTCATATTCACATTGTCTACATCAGATCTGTATTCTGGAGAACTATCATCTTCTAAATCACTAGTGTGTTTGTCACTAGGACAGTAAGAGTATCTGCATAAAATTCACTGGAACATTCTTCACTCTCAAAAATTCGTGATAAGGCATTTCTGAAAATTTGACGATAACAAAGTTGAGTTTGTAATACACACAAGGTCAGGAAAAAACCTAATGGGACAAAATGTGAATGGTAAGCACACTAATAAATTGTATAATGAGCACATTATTGACTTTAAGTTCTAACAGTTTTGCATGGTGAAATTGTATCGCTCTTGTAAAAACATGAACATATTTCCAGTTAACAGTTGGATAACAAAAGATGTGCTGAGACGTCTCAAGTCAATGTGTTACAGGCTTAGTTGGAAAATGGAGTACACATCAGTTTTTACCTTTAGCATCTACTTCCCCTTCTTATGAAAGAAAAAATACGTTGATAGTCCATTGCAGGAACCATCTCTCTCCCCACTCCTAGTCCACGTGTTTCAAGAGAAGTTGGCCCTGTACTTGATTTTAGGAATGGAGCAGGAAACCTTGGCATAGGCCAATGAAGACATCCTATTCCCCTCACTAAAGTGGTTGGATGAGGGATGGACATCTGATCCAGGTCAGGCCAAATAGAACTAATGAGACTCAGTCCTGGGCCACTGGTTCATGCCGTCATTCAAACATTCTTTTCTGCTACACTTGAAATTGGAAGGAAGTAGGCTAGGCATGCTGTACTCCATTTGAAGACAGAACCAATGTAGAAAATAGAGCACAGACATAAAGGGAAATTGAGTCCTGGTCATATCACTTGAACCCTGCTCAAAGCTGTCCCTGAAACAAGTATGCTGGACTTCCCAGTTGCCTTGGATTGGGTTTTCTTCACTTACAAGAGAAGTTCTAAGTCAGTCAGGTTCTCAAAGTGATTAAACAGCTAAACATCTGTCACTAACTGTGGCTTTGCAATCCTCCTCTTGCTATTGATGCTGGTACCTCATACTCAATCCCTGCTCTGGGTAGCTGGTCATCATTACTGTCCCCTTTTGTATCTCAGCCACAACACCAAAAAGCTTTTGTCCACTCTTGTTTATGTAGGTTTCTTTACTTTCCCTCATTTTTCTTTTGTTAGGCAGTTTGCAGAGGAGACTGTAATAGTTCTTAGAAATGTATCCTGCATGCCTCTCTTGTTCAGGATGTATTCAACTTTGGTGGATAAAATTTCTCCTAAGCAAATGGAAGCACAGTGACTCCAGGAAATTGGTTCCTTTTATTATAAGTGTGATAATGTGATTGATAAGAAATAAAATTTCGATCATTCAGATGACCTAAATACATTTCGCAAATACATATATTTGGTTTTCATCTACAATTCTTGTCTCCCAGCTCCCAGAAATGGTGTGTCTTCTTTTACGTTAATGAGGTGACTTCTGGGAAGCCCCTCAGGATGGGGGCTATTTGTCAATAGAACAATCAAGTCACTACAGGGTTGGAACACAGCTCCTTCACCCAGGATATAGGATTCCTTTGAATTGTGAAAGCAAAACCTGTTAAGTCCTAATAAATGCGACACTGATGAACATAAGAGTTGTTGGAATTAAGGTAAAAGTTTTTAAGAGATTGGTGTGTTTGAAACAGGCTTTGTGTGAAATGATTGGATCTATTTGACCTAATCGTACTGTGGGGATAGAAATTGTATCTGACTGGGGAACATTTCTCACACTAGTGTTGTGACACGGAAGGCATGTAAATCCGCCCTTCAAGCGAGATTAGTTGGCCATGCTAAATGGGAACCAGTAAGAGTGCCTGAGCCCACACTACAGTAACTGGAGTGCTGGTGGGGACAGACTCTGTGCCATAGCCTTTGTGGGGCATGGACTGGAGCTTATGGCAATAGCCTGTGAGTGCCTCCCAGTGACGCCTGCTGGGACTTGGGCTGAGAGAACTGAAACATCTAATGCAGTGCCCAGAAGAGTTCCATAATGAAATGGTTCACGGAGACCATGCTGCCTGGGGAACGAACGTACGAAGCAGATACGGGAGAGGCAGGGAGCCTCCTCCCCCAGGACTGACTCCAGGCCTTTGTGAGAAGATGCTGGATTCCATTGTCACTGGACAGTGGCCTGTGAACTGTTCTTTATTGACCAACACAGCTGTTTGGTTCGTGGTTGACAGTTCCCAAGGTGAATGGACAACATCCTGTTTGGAAAGCTGCCGTATTGGGACTGCAGATGGAAAGACTGATTGGAGAGGGTAAAACTGATCAGCTTTTTTGGGCTGAACTGCATGCTGTTATCCCATCAGTGATGGAAGAGTTGAAAAGCGGTCAAAAGCCTCTATTCGGGGCTTTTACAGACTCAAGGTCAGTGACTGGCGGCTTGCAGGGGAGAGCTGGCCTGCTAGCAGGATGCCCGGGTGGGGCACAGCCCTACTGAAATGAGAGGTGCATTTACGTAGGACGTGTTGATGCCCATCAGAATTCCTTTGCAGGTGTGGAAGGAGATTGGAATCTACAAGCAAATGTCCCAATGTGTTCCTTTGAAGTGGCCACCAGGGTCCATGAGATGAGTTGACGTGGGGACACTGCAGCAATGCAGAGGTGGGCCGAAGGCACACATAGTCCTCTCGAAACCTCTGAGGCACAAAATGCCACTGAGAACTGTCCTGTCTGCAAGCAGTAGAGACAGAGACTGCAGGTGGCCATGTGGCACAGTCCCTGGTGAGAAGGCCCTGACTTAGCTGGCGAGTCGGATGGACCCTGGTAGCCCCGGGAGGCCACAAATGGGTCTTGACAGGAATGGACACTGACCCTGGACCGGACTCTGCTAACTCGATGGTGGATGCACATGCTCAGAGTATCGTGAACGTACCCGAATGGAAGATCCCGCGCTCACGTGGAAGGCTGGGCATC
>PVJL010018541.1:0-15768 GCA_004026885.1 Lyroderma lyra | reverse complement strand
CTCTCATATATGGCCTTTATTATGTTGAGATACTTTCCTTCTATACCTATTTTATTTAGTGTTTTGATCATAAATGGATGTTGTACCTTGTCGAAAGCTTTTTCTGCATCAATTGAAATGACCATATGGTCTTTATCTTTGATTTTGTTTATGTGGTGTATCACATTGATTGATTTTCTTATGTTGAACCATCCTTGTGGTCCTGGGATGAATCCCACTTGATCATGGTGTATGATCCTTTTGATGCATTGTTGTATTCTATTTGCTAACATTTTGTTCAGGATTTTTGCATCTTTGTTCATCAGAGATATTGGTCTATAGTTTTCTTTTTTGTGTTGTCTTTGCCAGGCTTTGGTATTAGATTAATGTTGGTGAGGCTACTTTTGTGTCCCAGTCTGTGGTCTATCCTTGAGAATGTTCCATGTGCACTAGAAAGGAAGGTGTAGTCTCTTTTTGCTGGATGAAGTGTCCTGTAAATGTCAATTATGTCCAATTGCTGTAATGTATCATTTAGAGCTGTTATTTTCTTATTTATTTTCTGTTTGGATGATCTGTCCATGGCTGTTAGCGGGCTGTTAAGTCTCCCACTCTGATTGTGTATTCATCAGTTTCTCCTTTCAAGTCTGTTAGTAATTTCTTTGTATATTTTGGTGCATCTTGGTTGGGAGCATATATGTTAATTAGTGTCAAGTCTTCTTGTTGTTGCATTGTGCCTTTTATCATTATGTAATGACCATCTTTGTCTTTTACTATCTTTTTTAACTTGAAGTTTATTTCATCAGATATCAGTATGGCCACTCCTGCTTTTCTCTGGTTACCATTTGCTTGTAATATTGTATCCCATTCTTTCCCTCTGATTCTGTGTTTGTCCTTACAGCTGAGGTGTGTTTCTTGGAGACAGCATATAGATGCGTTCTGTTTTTAATCCAGTCTGCTACTCTGTGTCTTTTTATTGGTGAGTTCAGTCCATTAACGTTTAAAGTAATGATCGATATGTGAGGATTTCCTGTGGCCATTACTTCTTTCTTTCTTTGTTTTTGTTTGTTTGTTTGTTTATTTTTGTTTCTTTCTTGTTGCCCCAACTTTGTTCCATTTGTCCTGATGTTTTGTTTCAGGCCGAAGAGTCTCCTTCAGTATTTCTTGGAGTGCTGGCCTCCTGCTGGCAAATTCCCTCAGCTTCTGTGTGTCTGAGAAGGTCTTTATTCCACCTTCATAACTGAAAGATAATTTTGCTGGATAATTTATTCTTGGCTGGAAGTTTTTCTCTTTTAAATTTTTGAATATTGGATTCCACTCTCTCCTGGCTTGTAGAGTTTCTGCTGAGAAATCTGATGCCAGCCTGATGGATTTTCCTCTAAAGGTTACAGTTCTTTTTTCCCTGGCTGCCTTGAGAATTGTCTCTTTGTCTTTAGTTTTGGACATCTTTAGTAACATGTGTCTTGGAGAAGATCTGTGAGGGTCCAGGTACCTAGCGTACCTGTTTTCTTCTTGAACTGGGGTTCCAGATCTTTCCATAGGTTTGGAAAATTCTCATCTATGATTTGTTTGATTATGCTCTGTGTAGATTGCTGTGCCCCCTCTTCTATTCCTATTATACTAATGTTGTTTTTTCTCATGGAGTTGGATAGTTCTTGCAGAGTTCTTTCAATCCTTTTGGTTCTATATTCCCTCTCTTCCTCTTTCTGAGCTGTTTCTATGTTCTGATCTTCAATATCACTAATTCTTTCCTCCGTCTGGTTGGCCCTGTTTCCTATGGCAGTTGTTTCATTTCTCACTTCTTTTATCGTATTATTTATTTCTCATATTTCCGTCTCAATCTTTCTTATGTTTTGAATTTCCTTGTTAAATTGTTATTTTTTTCACAGAGTTCCTTTTTTATGTCATTTATATCCTTTTTTATGTTATTTATTTCAACTATGGTGTTCTGCCAGTAGGTTTTCATTTCTCTCACGGCCTTTAGAATGGCTGCTTTAAATTCTGTCACTTAAATCAGACCCTTCCAGTTCTATGAAGCTGTCTTCTGGGTAAATTTCATGTTCTTTCTGAGGAGTTTTAGTTTTTAAGGAATTCATCCTGTCCGCTGGGTTCTTCCTCTTTGACGTGAGGGCTTTATGTTCACTGCCCAGATTATTGCTTTTGTGGTGTCTTGCTATAGGGCAGACACTAGGTGGCACTGGGGGTCAAGTTTTGGGAGAGAGGGTGTTGTTTGTTTCTTGTTTCTGATCTCCTACTGCGTTTGGAGGCTATGCGCATATATCCTGGGGAGAGCCCAACAAAAGGCGCTCCAAGGGCAGCTCTGCCTTCTGACCTTTGCTGGGAAAGCTGTTCAAAAACTTGTTTCTGCTGGCTCGGGTGAATGCTATCAAATCAGTCTTTCTTCCTAGCTCTGATTCAGCATCTGACTGTCTTCGGGCTCACACTGCTTTCAAAACCCTGGGGTGCACGAAGAAGTGCATGCTCCGTAAGTCCAAAACTGTGGGCAAGGGATGAGACAGCAGGGTCACCTTTGCAGCGGGCTGGGAACAGGAACTGCAGCCCTATGTAGGTCTCCATGGGGCCTAGATCTGGGGTGTCATCTTTGCAGTTCAGAGTCCTCACTCAGCCTTTCTACCACTCAAAAGTTTCCAAGGCTGGCTCCCAATCTCCATACCCAGCATGCAGCTCCAAAGCCCAGCTCTCCCATGGTCTCTCCCCTCCCCCAAACTGTGCCGCTCGGAATAGTCAGTAGCGATTGTGTCCTGTTGCAATCTCTGCTCCCTTCCCTCTTCCCGAGTCGCCCCCTTCTCTCCAACCTTCAGGTGTTTTCTTGTGATTTGTGGATTTCTCAATAGCTGTTTTGTCACTCAGGGTCCTCTTTCTTGGCTCCTGGGTGGCCGTTCAATTGTGCTTTCTGGGAGAGGCTTTAGGGACCTCCTCTCCAGTTGCCATCTTGCATTCTTCTCTTTTTTATTTATTCTTGATTCAAGAAAACTAGCCTGGAACTTTCCTGTCCAAATTCACCCTCTCTTCTGCCCTTCATCACTATTTCATGTCTTTAATTTTATTTTTAAAATTTTCTTATTTTTCTTAATTTTTGTCTATATAGTTTTTATTTTTTAACTTCTATTTTTTAATCCTTAAATTTAATTTCTTTATTATTCCCTTCATTTTATTATTATTATTAATACTTCTCTCTTTTCTTTTCTCTCAAAGTTGCACAGGCACCCTGAAGTATTGCTGCACCCACATAGAACTTTGGGAGGCTGGGCAATCATTTCAGCCCTACTAGCAGTCAAAGATTTTCTATAGTTGTTTTGCAGGAGTGACTATCTGAGATTGCCTGGAAAACTTTTAGTGCTGCTCCACCACTGCTCCCCACCCCTAGGGCAGCTAACGATGTTCTGTGACTGGCAAACTCTGAGGCTCTTAGAAAATTTTTGCTTGTTTGTTTCTTTTTTATGCATTTGTGTGTGTGTGTGTGTGTGTGTGTGTGTGTGTGTGTGTGTCTGTTTCTTGACTTTTTCTTTCCAAAAGTGAACACAGGCCCCCTAGAGACTTGCCCTTTTAGCATGGAGGCACTCTAGGTGGATGAGTGATCAGCCCTACCTAACTAATGGGGGAAGACTTCCTTGTAAACTTCAACAAAAGTGGCTCTCTGTGGTGGTCTGAGAAGCTTTCAGTGTTACCCAACTACTACTACCCTTGCACAGTTAACTGTGTTGTGAGGGATATACCACTCAACTATCACTGAAGAACACACACAGCACACTCAAGGGACAATCATAAATCTCACGCACAGAAGATCAAAGAGAATTCACAATTGGACCACACAGAACACATACTACATAAGGCAAACACTAAGAGCCAAAAGAGATATACCTACTACATATAAGTAGACACAGAAAAGAAACCAGAATGAAAAAACAGAAAAACACATCCCAAATAAAGGAACAAAATGAATCACCAGCAATAGAGTTAAATGAAATGGAGACAATTAATCTAATGGAGCAGGAGTTTAGAAAACAGGATATAAGAATGCTTAAGGAACTTACTGAAAACTTCAGCCAAGAAATAACACCTGTAAGGAAAGAAATCAAAACCATTAAAAAAGACCATTCAGAAATGAAGAATGCAATCATTGAAGACTACACTAGAAGGATAGAAGGATTCAACAACAGGTTGGGTGAAGCAAAAAATTGAATAAGTGATATGGAAGACAAGGTATCAGAACATACCCAAATGGAAGAGCAAAGAGAAAAAAGAATTTATAAAAATGAAGATAGCCTGAGAGACCTCTCGGAGAACATAAAGTGTAACAACCTTCAGATCATAGGGGTACCAGAAGGAGAAGAGAGGGAGCAAGGGATTGTGAACCTGATAAAGAATATATTGACTGAAAACATTCCTAACCTGATAAAAGAAATAGACACACAAACCCAAGAAGCACAGAGAGTGCCAATCAAGATTAACCCAAATAGGCCCATACCAAGACACATCATAATTAAAATTACAAAAATTAAAGACAAAGAGAGAATCCTAAAAGCAGCGAGAGAAAGTCAACAGCTTACCTACAAGGGAGCTCCATAAGGCTCTTAGCGGATTTCTTCATAGAAACTTTGCAAGCCAGAAGAGAATGGCAGAAAATACTGAAAATAATGATGAACAAGGGCGTATAACAAAGACTACTCTACCCAGCCAGACTATTATTTAAAATTGAAGAAAAGATAAAAAACTTTCCAGATAAGAAGAAACTAAAGGACTATACTACTACCAAGCCACCTTTACAAGAAATGCTAAAGGGACTTCTTTGAGCAGGAGAAAGAAGAATACAAACAAACAAAACAAAATAAAAAACATAAATAATAACATGGTGTTGACTTTGTATTAATCAATAATCACTTTAAATGTAAATGTACTAAATGCTCCAAACAAAAGACATAGGGTAGCCAAATGGATAAGAAAATAAGGCTCAGGCATATGTTGTCTACAAGAGACTCACCACAGAAGGGAAGATACACATAGACTGAAAGTAAAGGGATGGAAAAGCATATTTTATGCAAATGCAAATGAAAATAAAAAGCTGAAGTAGTAATACTTGCATCAGACAAAATAAACTTCAAAACAAAGACTATATCAAGAGACAAAGAAGGACATTACATAAGTATAAAGAGATCAGTCCAACAAGAGGACATCACTCTTGTAAATATTTATGCACCCAACATAGTAGCATCTAAATACATAAAGCAAATATTGACTGACATAAAGGCAGACATCAACAGTAACATAATCATAGTGGGGGACTTTAACACATCATTAACACCAATGGACAGATCTTCCTGACAGAAAATCAACATGGATACAGTGGCCTTAAATGATATGCTAGAGCAGATGGACTTAATTGATATTGTTAGAGAATTACATCCCAAAGCAGCAGAATATACATTTTTTCAACCCCACATGGAACATTTATCAAGATAGACCACATGTTAAACCACAAAACCATCCTCAATAAATTTAAGAAAATTGAAAGTATACCAAGTACCCTCTCTGGCCACAACAGTATAAACCTAGAAATCAATTACAAGAAAAAAATGAAAAACATACAAACACATGGAGGCTAAACAATATCCTGTTAAACAATGAATGGTTCAACAAGGAGATTAAAGAAGAAATCAAAATGTACTTTGAGACAAATGAAAACAAAACCACAACTACCCAAAATTTATGGGACACAGCAAAAACTGTACTGAGAGGGAAATTCATAGCAATACAGGCCTACTTAAAGAAACAAGAAAAATTTAAGTAAACAGTTTAACCTTGCACCTAAGTAGACCAGAAAGAATAAACAACAACAACAACAACAACAACAACAGCCTAAAATTAGTACAAAAAAGGAAATAATAAAAATCAGAGTGGAAATAAATGAAAGTGAGACTAAGAAGACAATAAAAAAGATCAATGAAACTAACAGTTATTCCTTTGGAAAGGTAAAGAAAACCTTTAAACAGACTCCTCAAAAAAAAGTCAGTGAACCCAAATAAATAAAATCAGAAATAAAAGAGAAGTGACAACAATCACCACAGAAATACAGGAAATTATGAGAAAATACTATGAACAACTATATGCCAACAAATTCAGCAATTGAAAGAAATGGATAAATTTTTAGAAATATACAAACTTTCAAGATTAAATCAAGAAAATACAGAAAACCTAAATAAACCAATTACTAAGAATTAAATTTAATAAGTAATCAACAAGCTCCCAACAAACAAAAGTCCTGAACCAGATGGCTTCACAGATGAATTTTACTGAACATTCAAAAAAAATTAACACCTATACCTCTCAAAGTATTTAAAAAAATTTAGGAAGAAGGCAGGCTCCCAAACTCATTTTAGGGGCCACCATTACCCTGATTCCAAAACCAGATAAAGACACTATAAAAAGGAAAATTATAGGCCAATATCTCTAATGAACATAGATGCAGAAATTATCACCAAAATATTAGCAAATCAAATTAAGAAATACATTAAATAAATCATACACCACGATCAGGTGGGATTCATTCCTGAGATGCAAGATTTGTTCAATATATTTAAATATTAACATGACACACCACATAAACAAAATGAAAAATGAAAATCATATGATCATTTCAATAGATGCAGAAAAAGCATTTGACAAAATTCAGCAGCCATTTATGATAAAAACACTCATAAAAGTGGAAATAGAAGGAACATATCTCATTTTAATAAAGGCTGTATATGATAAACCCATAGCTAACATCATACTCAATGGGAAAAAGGTAAAAACATTCCTCTTAAGATAAAAAAGAAGACAATGTCACCACTCTTATTCAATGTAGTATTGAAAGTCTGAGCACAGCAATGAGACAAGAGAAACAAGTAAAAGGCATCCAAATAGAAAAAGAAGAAGTAAAGCTATCATTATTTGTACATTTCATGATACTATATATGAAGAATCCCAAAGATTTGACCCCAAAATGATTGGAATTGATAAATGAATTCAGTGAAGTAGCAGGACACAAAATCAATATGCAGAAATCAGTTGCATTCTTATACACCAATAACAAACTAGCAGAAGGAGAATTTAAGAAAACAATCCCATTTACAATTGCATCAAAAAAATAAAATACTTAGGAATAAATTTAACCAGGGAAGTAAATGACCTGTACTCATAAAATTATAAGATACTGAAGAGAGAATTAAAAAAAGACAAATAAATGGAAACACGCACCATGCTCACAGATAGGAAGACTTAATGTAGTTAAAATGTCTATACTACCCGAAGCAATCTACAGATTCAATGCAATTCCCATGAAAATACCAAAGGCATTCTTCACAGTAGTGGAACGTATAATCCTAAAATTTATATGGAACCATAAGAGACCTAGAATGGCCACAGCAACCTTGTGAAAGAACAAAGTTAGAGGAATCATGTTACCAGACATCAAATTATATTACAAGGCCACAGTTATTAAAACTTTGATAAAGGAAGCAAGAACTTACATTGGGGTAAAGACAGTTTGTTTAACAAATGGTACTGGGAAAACTGGACAGATACATGCAAAAAAAATTGGACCACCTTCTTACAGCATATACAAAAATAAACTCAAAATTGATTAAAGACCTAAATAGGGGTTCCATGGTGGTGTAGTGGCTAGGCTTTGTTGCTCTCAACACCACAGCCTGGGTTCGACTACCATCCAGGGAACCACAAAAAAACAAAAAAACAAACAAAAAAAAACACCTAAATATAAGACTTGAAACCATAAAACTCCTAGAAGAAAATATAGGAAGTATAGAAATTAACTTCTCAGACATTACCCTTAGCAATACTTTCAATAATATATCTTCTCAGGCAAGGGAAACAAAGACAAAGATAAACAAATGGGACTACATCAGACTAAAATGTTTTTTTACAGCAAAAGAAACCATCAACAAAACAAAAGGCTTTCCACAGAATGGTTGAAAATATTCAACAGTGGAACATCTGACAAAATTTATAAGAAACTCCTACAACTCAACACTAAAACAAACAAACAAACAAACAACAAAAACAAAACAAACAACAAAACAAAACAACAACAACAACAAAACCACAATTACAAAATGGACAGAAGAATGAATAGACATTTCTCCAAAGAGGACATACAGATTGGTAATAGACATATGAAAAGATGTTCAACGTCACTAATAATCAGAGAAATGCAAATCAAAACCACTATGAGATATTACCTCACACCTGTCAGGATGGCTCTCATCAATGAATCAACCACCAGCAAATGTTGGTGAGGATGTGAACAGGGAACCCTTTCACACTACTGGTGGGACTGCAAATTCTTCCAGCCACTATGGAAAACAGTATTGGGGTCCTTCAAAAAATTAAAAATGGAACTTTCTTATGATCCAGCAATTCCACTCCTACATATTTATCCAAAGAAATCCAAAACACAAATTCAAAAAAAATATATATGCAAACCTATGTTTATTGCGGCATTATTCACAATATCCAAGATATGGAAACAACCTAAATGTCCATCAATAAATGATTGGATAAAGAAGTTGTTGTACATTTACACAACGGAATATTACCCAGACATAAACAGGAATAAAATCTTACCTTTTAGAACACCATGGATGGAACTAGAAGATATCATGCTAAGTGAAATTAGCCAGACCGAGAAAGACAAATGCCATATGACCTCACTTATATGTGGCATCTAAAGAATAGAATAAATGAACAATCCAAATAGAAAAAAAAAAACAAACCAAAAGCAAAACCAAAAAACTCAATTTAAAAATGGGCAGATCATCATGCTAAGTGAAATAAGCCAGACAGAAAAAATCCCAAGAACTATGTGATTCCACTCATATATGAAACATAAAACTGAAAACAACAAAGATACAAAACTCATGGACATAGTCAATAAATTAGTTGTTTTCTGAGGGTAAGGGGGTGGAGGCTGGGGGAGAAGGGATAGGGACACAAATATGTGGTGATAGAAAGAGAACTGACTCTGGGTAGTGAACACATAATGCAATGTATGGAGGATCTAATGTAGAATTGTGGACCTGGAACTTATGTAATTTTTACTAAACAATGTTACCCCAATAAATTTAATAATAAAAAATGTTAAAAAAAGGGAAAAAAAGGTTTTTCTATTGGCAATGGTGATCATTGAAGAGGAAAGGAAGAGAAAGGAGGCTTAGTTTTCTTTAAGTTTTTTTTTTAATATTATGCCTCATGCATATATTATCTGCTCAAATAATTAATTACATTTTGGGTGGAAATGAACTTAGATCAATGAAAATATTTTATGACACTAAAAAAAAATAAGTAGCATGTAAAAATTAGATTTTACTCTCCTTTATGGGAGAATAATACTCCATTATGTAAATGTACCACAATTTCTTTATCCAATTGTCTATTGATGGGCATTATGATTGTTTCCATATCTTGGCTATTGTGAATAGCACTGCAGTAAACATAGGGGTATATATATATATGTTATCACATTAGTGTTTTAGATATCTTTGAAGAAATATTATACCCAGGCGTGGAATTGTTGTGTCATAAGATAGTTCTTCTATTAATTTTTTGAGGAACCCTCATACTGTTTCCATAGTGGCTACACCAATTTGCAGTACCACCAACAGTGTACAAGGGTTCCCTTTTCTCCACTTCCTTGTCAACACTTGATGTTTGTTGATTTATTGATGATTGCCATTCTGACAGTGGTAAGACGGTATTTCTCTGATGATTAGTGATGTTGAGCATCTTTTTATATGTCTATTGGCCATCTGTATGTCCCCTTTGGAGAAATATCTATTCAGGTCTTTGGGCGATTTGTAATAGAATTTTTTTTTTTCTTTTTTTGGTGTTGAGCTGTATGAAGTTTTTATAAATTTTGGATACTAAGTTCTTATCAGATATTTCATTGGCAAAATATTCTCTCAAGAGTATGTCTTTTTGTTTTTTTGATGGTTTCCTTTGCTGTCCAAAGCCTTTTTAGTTTGATATAGTTGCATTTGTTTATTTTCTCTTTTGTTTTCCTTGCCTGAGGAGATATATCAGTACAAATATTACTAAGGGTAATGACTGAGAGTTTATTTCCTATGTTTTCTTTAGGACTTACATGGTTTCAAGTCCTACATTTAAGTCTTTGTTTTCAGTTCATTTTTGTATGGTATGAGAAGGTGGGCCAGGTTCTTTTTTTTTTTTTTTTTTTTTTTTTTTTTTTTTTTTTTTTTTTTTTTTTTTTTTTTTTTTTTTTTTTTTTTTTTTTTTTTTTTTTTTTTTTTTTTTTTTTTTTTTTTTTTTTTTTTTTTTTTTTTTTTTTTTTTTTTTGCATATATCTGTCCAGTTTTCTCACCACCATTTTTTAAAATAGACTGTCTTTATGCCAATGTATATTCTTGTTTTCTTTGCCATAGATTAAATTATCAAATAGGCATGACTTTATTTTTGAGTCCTCTATTTTGTTTCATTTATCTATGTGTCAGTTTTATGCCAATACCATGCTGTTTTTTATTATATAGCCTTGTAGTATAATTCTATGTTAGGTAGTGTAATAATACCTTCAGCTTTGTTCTTCTTTCTCAGAATTGCTGTGGCTATTTAAGGTATTTTCATGGTTCCATATGCATTTTAGGATTATTTATTCTAATCCTGTGAAAAATTCCCTTGGTATGTTGATAGAAATTGCACTGAATCTATAGATTGCTTTTGGTAGTATGGACATTTTAAATATATTAATTCTTCCTATCAATGAGCCTGGTATATATTTCTACTTATTTGTATCTTTTGTAATTTCAGTATTCACTGTCTTATAATTGTCTGAGTACAGGTCTTTTATTTCCTTGGTTAAATTTATTCGTAGGTATTTTTATGTAATTGTAAATGGGATTTTTTTTTAATTTTTTCTTTCTGATAGTTCTTTATTGGTCTATAGAAATGCAACTTATTTCTGAATATTAATTTTTTTATCCTGCTACTTTACTATATTCATATATCGGTTTTAATTGTTTTTCAGTTTTTCAGTAGAATATTTGGGATTCCCTCTCTATATTATCATGTTATTAGCAAACGATCACAATTTTACTTCTTTTTTTCTCATTTGGATGTTTTTATTAATTTTATTTATCTTATTTCTGTGGCTAGAATTTCCAGTACTATCTTGAATGAAAGTGGTGAAAGTGGGCATCTTTGTCTTGTTCCTGATCTTAGTAAGAATGCATTTAGCTTCTCCCCATTGAGTATGATATTATTTGTGGGTTTTTCCTATATGGTCTTTATTATGTTGGCGTATGTTTCTTCTATTCCCACTTTGCTAAGAGTTTTATTAAATGATAAAAAAAATGCTTAATTTTGCCAATTATTCTACACCTATTGATATGACCTTATGACTTTTATTCTTCATTTTGTTTATGTAATGCATCACATTAATTGATTTATAGATATGGAACCAATCTTGCACACCAGGAATAAATCCCACTTGATTGTGATGTATGCTCTTTTTAATATACTGCTGAATTTGGTTTGCTAATAACTTCTTGAGGATTTTTGCCTCTGTGGTCATCAGGAATATTGGCCTATAGTTTTCTTTTTTGTAATGTCTTTGTCTGATTTTGGAATCAGGGTGTTGGTGGCCTCATAAAATGAACTTGTGAGCCTTCCCTCCTTTTGAATTTTCTGAAATAGTTTGAGGAAAGTAGGTGTTAATTCTTTGTTGAATGTTTGGTAAAATTCACCTGTAAAGCCACCTGGTTTAAGACTTTTGTTTGTTATGTGTTTTTTTATTATTGATTTGATTTCATTAGAAGTAATTAATTAGTTTAGATTTTCTGTTTCTTCTTGACTCAGTCTTTGAAGATTTTATGTTTCTAAAACTTATTCATTTCTTCCAGACTGCTGGCATATAATGGTTTGCAATAACTCCTTACAATTCTTGGTATTATTGTGGTGTGAAGGGTCACTTCTATTTTATTTTGAATTTGATTTATTTAAGTTCTCTGATTTTCTTGATGAATCTGGTTAAAGGTTTATCAATGTTGTTTATGTTTTCATAAAACCACTTCTTTGTTTCATTGATATTTTATATTGTTTTTTGTCTGTATTTTATTGTTTTTAATTTATAATTTTCTTATTTTTTATTGTTAAATTTATTGAGGTGACATTGTTTAGGAAAAATTGCATTGGTTCCGGTTGTACAATTCTACAATACATTGTGTATGTGTTGCATTATGTATTCACCACCCATCGTCAGTTTTCTTTCTATCACCAAATATTTTACTACCACTCTCTCCTCCCCCACCCACCTACCCCCTTACCCTCAGGTAACCACTAAACTATTGACTGTGTCCATAAGTTTTTGTTTCTTTGTTGCTTTCAGATTTATATTCCACATATGAGTGAAGTCATATGGTTCTTGCTTTTTTCTGTCTGGCTTATTTTGCTTAGCATGATGATCTCAAAGTCCATCCATGTTGTCCCAAATGGCAGTATTTTATATTTTCTCATGGCTGAATAATATTCCTTCATGTAAATGTACCACAGCTTCTTTATCCAGTCATTTACTGAAGAGCACTTTGGTCATTTCCATCACTTGGCCACTGTGCCCTGTGTTGCAATGAACATTGGGGTACATATATCTTTGCAAACCAAGGTTTTCAAAAATTTGGGGTAGATACCTAGAAGGGGAATTGCTGGGTCATATAGAAATGTTATTCTTAATTTTTTGAGTAACCTCCATACTGTCTTCCACAGTGGTTGTACCAATTTATATTCCCACCAGCAGGGTATGAGGGGTCCTTTTACTCCACAGATTCTCCAACACTTGTTATTCCTTGTCTTGTTGATTATAGCCATTCTAACAGGTGTGAGGTGGTAGGTATATCATTGTGATTTTGATTTGCATTTCTCTAATAGCTAGTGATGTTGAGCATTTTTTCATGTATAGGTTGGTCATTTCTATATCTTCTTGGGAGAAGTATCTGTTTAGGTACTCTGCCCACTTTTTAATAGGATTGTTTGTACTTTTGTTGTTTAGTTGTATGAGTTCTTTATGTATTTTAGATATTAGTCCTTTATTAGAGGCATTGTTTGCAATTTTTTTAGTTGCTTTGTTAATCATTTCTTTTGCTTTGCAGAAGCTTTTTCGTTTGAAACATTTCCATTCATTTATCTTTGCTTTTACTTCCTTTGCCTTTGAGGACAGGTTCATAACGTTCTCCTTGAACCTAAATCTGTAAGTTTAGTACTGATATTTTTATAATTTTCTATACAATTATTGTTTTAGGTCTTATGTAGAGGTCTTTAATCCATTTTGAGTTAATGTTGGTATATGGTGACAGATTGCAATTCAGCTTTATACCTTTTTTTTTTTCAATTTTTCCAGCACCATTTACTAAAGAGGCTTTCCTTTCTGCATTGTATATATTTTTGCTCCTTTGTCAAAAATGATCTGTTCATACATTTGTGGGTTTATTTCTGGGTTTTTTAATTTATTTTTTAAATTTCTGCTGTGATCTTTATTTATTATTTTGTCACTTTGTGCTTTGTTTTAAGTTTTTTAACTTCAATTCCATTAGGTGGAAAAATACATTTTTTATTTGAGATTTTTCTTATTTCTTTAGGTAGAGATGCATTGCCATAAATTTTCCTTTTAGTATTGCTTTTGTTGTGTTCCATAGATTTGCGGTTGTTGTGTCTTGATTTCCATTTGTTTCAAGGTATCTTTTGATTTCTACTTTAATCTAATTGTTGACCCATTCATTATTTAGTAGCATGTTATTTGGTCTCCATGGCTTTGTGTGTTTTTAAGTTTTTACTTGTAATTGATTTTTAGTTTCATACCATTGAGGTCAGAGAAGATGCTCGATATAATTTGAATCTTCTTAAATTTTTTGAGACTTGTTTTTTGGCTTAATATATGGTCTGTCTTGGAAAATGTTCCATGTGCACTTGAAAAAAATGTATATTCTGCTTCTTTGAAATGAAATGCTCTAAAAATATCAATTAAACTATCTGTTGTAATGTGTGATTTAAGGCCACTGCTTTCATGTTGATTTTCTACCTGAAAGATCTGTCCATTGGTGTCAGTAGGGTATTAAAGTTTTCTGTGATGGTGCTATGTTAACCTCTGTCTTTATGTTGGTCAATATTTGCTTTATATATTTAGGTGATCACATGTTAGGCACATAAATATTTATGAAATGTCCTCTTGTTTTCTATGTTTCCTTTGATTTGGTCTTTTATTCTTTAATTTAGTCATTCTTTAATAGCATGTTGTTTAATCTCTACATATTTGTGTTTTCTCCTTTTTACTTTTTGCAGTTGATCTCCAATTTTTAATTATTGTTGTTGGAAAAAAAGTTTGATATTATTTCAATCTTCTTAAATCTATTGAGGCAAGTTTTGCATCCCAACATATGGTATATCCTTGAGAATGTTCCATGTGCACTTGAGAAGAATGTATAATCTGGTGTTCTGCAAGGAAAGCCTCTATAAATGTCAATTTTGTCCAAAAGGTCTAATATGTCATTTAAGGCTGATATTTTCTTATTCATTTTATGTTCGGATGATCTATCCATAGCTGTAAATGGCATATTTATGTTACCTATTGTAATCGTGTTTTTGTCAGTTTCTCACTTACTTAATATATTTTTGTGCTCTCTGATTGAAAGAAAATATATTGAAAAGTGTTATGTCTTCTTGATTTATTGTCCAATTTATCATTATATATTGTGCACCTTTGTGTTTTGTTACCCTATTTAGCTTGAAGTCTATTTTGTCAGATATAAGTATGGCTGCACTTACTTTTCTCTGGACATCACTTTTTTGAAATATCTTTTTCTACCCTTTCACTTTGTGTCTATATTTGTCTTTGTAGCTTAGATGTGCCTGTTGAAAAAAGCATATGGTTGGGTTTTGTATTTTGATGCAGTATGCTATTCTGCGTCTTTTTATTGGTGAGTTCAAATAATTTATATTTAAGGTGATTATTGATATATGTGGATTTTTTTTAAATTTAATTAATTTATTTATTTATTTTGTTTTTTTTAAATTCATTTTTATTGTTAGATTTATTGGGGTGACATCTGTTAGCAAGGATTACATAGGTTTCAGGCATACAATTCTACAATACATTGTCAACTTGATGTATAATAAGTTCACCACCTAATGTGACTTCTCTTTCCATCACCTTATATTTAGCTTTGCCCCTCCTCTCCCAACCCCTCCCCTTTCTCCCCTCCCTAACCCACTTATCCCCAAATAAACATTAAACTATTGATTGTGTCCATGGGTTATTTGTTTCTTCATTTCTTTTTTTCTTTGCTTTCAGTTTTATATTCTGCATATGAGTGAAGTCATACAGTTCTTTGTTTTTTCTGTCTGGCTTATTTCACTTAGCATGATGATCTCCAGGTCCATCCATTTTGTCGCAAATGGCAATATTTCATCTTTTCTTATAGCTGAGTAATATTCCATTGTGTATATGTGCCACAGCTTCTTTATCCAGTCATCTGTCACAGGGCACTTTGGTTGTTTCCATGTTTTGGCCACTGTGTACAGCGCTGCAATGAACATTGGGGTACATAAGTCTTTGTGGACAAAGGTTTTCAAGTCTTTTGGGTAGATCCCCAGAAGGGGGATTGCTGGGTCAAATGGTAGCTCCATTCCCAATTTTCTGAGGAACCTCCACACTGCCTTCCACAGTGGTTGTACCAGTTTGCACTCCCACCAGCAGTGTACCAGAGTTCCTTTTTC
>PVJL010018540.1:0-15701 GCA_004026885.1 Lyroderma lyra | reverse complement strand
TTGGTATTCCTCACTCTCATTATTGGAGAGATGAAGAGCCAGCCAGCCTACAGAACCTATGGATTTAGAAGCCATAAGGAGCCATGCATTCCAGTAAAAGCAGAGAACCACTCTTAGTTTCTTCCCTTCTCTATCCCTGTCCCCAGCACTGCTTCCCTCACACCCCTGACTTGCAAAAGTGCCTGGACAGTCTGATTCTGTCCATGTTGATTCCCAGCACGAGCCTTCACCATGATTTCCTTCTCCCGCCCCACCCCAACTCTGTTGTACCACATGGTGGGGTGTCACCCTACTCCATGCACGGAGCTTTTCTCAGCACCACTAAGTTTGCTGGTAACTGGGAGCAGTTCTTCCCAATGCAGATGAAGCCTAAATGAAAAGCATAGACATAGGCTAGGGGTGTGTGGGGCCTTCCTGGAGGACACACACACACACACACACACACACACACAAATCTTGATTTTCATCCATTATTAAACCATGAATCAGTGCTACTGATTGAATGCCTTGGTTTGCTGTACAACTATATTCAGCAAATCTTCAGAATGACACAGGGTGACTTCTTACACTAATACTGTTTTGTTTTTTTTTTCCCCTAGGCAGGTAGAATGTTGGCACATCATTTGGTTATGTAAGATTCTTTACTGTGCTTATGCAGGTCTTTATTCAACTCATACCTCAGGACCCTTAGCTGCTGTCTTATACCCTCTTTGAAATTAGACAGTGATAAATAAGATAACTCACTATAGATAGCTTTATCCAAAAAAATGAATGAGCAAATTTGGAGAATCCACAGTACATATGCCTGTAGTTTCCTTAGATCCCTTAGGTAATATGGAATTCTTTAAAAATGTAGAGAGATATTGATAACCAAGATTCTATTCAATCACTAGTATCCACCAGATTGTAAATTTTTTGAGCTATTCCTATATACCCAAGCCTCAGGCCTTATCCAGAGTCTAACATAATGACTTGGTCAGAAGCCTCACCAGACAGATGCTGGCTAGAGGAATGAATGCATTCATTAATCAGTGTGACAGGAAGAATTTGAATAAATGATTCCTATTTCCTTCAGTCTAATAAGAGGAAAACAGCTTGATAAATTACATGTGTAATTTCAATAGAATTTGTGAATTGGCTTCAATATGTGGAAATCTATGATTTCATTTCTCCAGTACATAAAGGGCTGTCCAAGAAGTATCCAGCCATGTAACATGAAAATAGAGGCATTTATGGCTGCACTTTTTTCCAGACAACCCTTGTATATTGTAGTTTAGCATAAATTTTTTTGCAGTTAGGTACTTCTGTGCACTTTTTTATTAATCAATTTGGAGTTCTCTCTGAGCTTTTACTATGGTATCCATGAATCCTATTAATAATAATAATAATAAAGAGATATAAAGAAAGTGAAGGAAATCAGACCCTCATGGTTCTGGAAATGGAGGGCAGGAGAGATTATTAGGAAGGCATATTTTGATTTACAAGTGGGCTCTCTCGCCTGTGACATCCTCTACTTGCATCGACTTTGTATTGGCAGAAGGTATTGAGAGGAATATGGGAATGAAAAATTCAGAGATGAATGTACCAGAGAAAGAAAAGATAGATTTGGATGTTGCTTTAAAACTTTTTCAGTGAGGATCTGATCTTTTTGCTTGACTTGGTCCCATCCCACTTTTTCTGAAGCTTGGCTGAGGACTTCCCCTAATTATAAGATTCTGGATATTGAAGCTGCTGTTTGACCTAAACAACTACTCAGAACATCACTGTAATTGCACGTCTTCCTTACTGAGTTCTTAAAAAATAGGACCATGACTTACATGTTTAGAAAAGGTTTTGAAAAGTGCCTAGTGAACAAAAGAACAAGACAAAGAAACAAAAACTCATGGACACAATTAATTGTTTCAAGGTTACCAGAGGTTAAAAGAGAAAGTGTGTGGTGGAGGAGGTCAAATACACGGTGATGGAAAGAGAACTGACTCTGGGTGGTGAGCACACAATGCAACACATAGACGATGTATTATAGAACTCTACACTTGACACCTATATCATTTACTAACCGATGACACTCCAACAAATTTAAAAATAAAATTTTAAAAAGTGCTTAGTGCTGAAAGAAAAAAAAGCTAAAAACTTGCTAGTATTTCACTATAGTTCTATGTTTTAAAATTATCTGTATTGTAATATCTTGAATTTTTAAAATTCTGTAGTGTTTTAAACCTTGTTTTATGTACTTCCCCACCCCCCTACCTCCCAGAAGTACGATGTTTGCTTGATGGTTATCATTTTGCCCAACTTGAAGATAAGAAAACAGAAGGGAAGTAACTAGCCTGACCCTCTGTCTTTTCTTTGTGTCCACAGTCTCTGCGGGGCCTCTTCTGTCATTGTGGATTCCATTACCTCTTACGTGTGGGCGGAACACTGACAAATCTTATCTTCAGACTAGACGCCTCTTTAGAACTCTCGCCCCACATGTCCTCCTGGATGTTGTCCACAAATGTCCTACACATACCTTGAAATGAGTATTTGAAAACTAAACTCATCCTCTTAACTTCGATCATTTGTCTTGGTAAATGGCCTTGCTCCTCAACCAGTCACCCAGCCAGAGTCCTGGTCTTCAGCCCTTCGCCTCCGTGCTTTCCCTTTCATATCATCTTTTTGTGTCTCCCCTTCCTTGCCTGCCACTGCTTAATTCAGCTTTTTGTCATCTCTTCCATGGACTACTGACATTATGTTTTGCTGGTTCTTCCTGCTTCCAGCCTAGACTAATGCAGTACATGGCTGCCAGACTCAGCTCTCTAAATTGCACGTCTGCAATCATTGATCTCCCAATTAAAATCCTTAGCTTTCCATGGCCTATAGAATAACATACAAATTATGTATATTATGATCCCCACCTCTTTAGCTTTATAACCTTCAAGCCTCTAATATAACCTACACTCACATTTATAGTTCACTGAAAGAGCATATATATATACTTTGACTGTCGTCTATTACAGTCTGAAGCAACAAGAAACCTATGATTCCATTTATACAGAGGGTGCCAAAAAATCTATACACATTTAAGAAAGGAAAAAACCATATTAAAATTGTAATACTCAATAAATACTGATAACAAAAGATGAATACTAGTCACATTTGACTTCCGCAATTACAGGAGGTGCTCAAAGTGGTTACCATTAGTGTCCAAACACTTCTGATTATGATGAACTACTGCCTGAGCCACGTTGACCAAAGTGTCCATTTGTGTCACTGCACATGCCATTTCAGTTTCTTCCTGAAGTGCCACCAGTGTAGCCAGTTTCCTATGGTATACTACATTCTTTAAGGTCCCCCATAGGTAGAAGTCCAGGAGTTTTGAGTCAGGAGAATGTGGGGAAAACTTAAACAATGTTCTCAAATTTCAAATATCACTTCAAAATGGTCTTGTGCTCCTCAAATGGCAGCTGTGCTTCTGCCATTTTCTTTGACTGTCCTGTCTGTTGCATGCTGAAGCCACCATTCACTTGATTAATGCCATCTTTTGAGTCAACATCATATTACACATTACTACTGTAATTCAACTTCAAAAAGTAATACATAGATAACAACTCTTAAAATGTTATCTATGTATTTATATGTGTGTGTGTGTATATATATATATATATATATATTTGGCACCCCAGTATAACATTGCTGAAATGAAAAAATTGCAAAAATGGAGAATAAGTTAGAGGTTGCTGGGGGTTAAGGAGTGGGTAAAAGCTGGAGGGAAGTGGGTGTGGCTTTAAAAGGGCAACGTGAAGGATCATGCTGGCGATGGACAGATTTTGCATCTTGACTGCAGCAGCATGAATATCCTGGCTGTGATACTGTGCTATAGTTTTGCAACATGTTACCATTGGGGAGAAATGTGTAAAGGAAACATGGGATCTCTTGTTTTCTGTATTATTTCTTACAACTGCATATGAACCTACAGTTGCCTCAAAATATAACTGACACCAATATTATAATAAATATATGTTGGTTTGAGTACATATTTTCAGGATTATGGAAGATGAAATCTCAGTTCCACTCTTAAGTAGCAATGGCACCACTGTTTATTAGGTACCTAAGAGCTATGTAGCCTTAATTTTTCCAAGCTTAAATTTCCCTCCTATGCATAGTGGGGCAAGACTATTTTATAGCAAAACTTCCAACTGATGTTCTGGAGTGCCCTGGTATGTCACATGTAGGGAGAAACATAGTTATACCTTTACTCTTATAGGTTCTTGGCTGAGACCCCCTGTAATAAAAGAGCAATTAACAGAAGAAAAAAAATTTTATTGTACTTAAGTTAATGAAATCAATTACATTTACATTTTAAATCTTATATTAAAATTAATTACATTAATTAATTATGAGAGCCCCACAAAGATACCAGACTCGAAAGGCAGCCAGAGGATTGAGGCCTGTATACCACTGTGACCAAGGAGAAGGAGAGGGGTCTGGGGCTTCCAAGGGGGAAGGCAGTTCACTAGAGGGTGAGAAGAGGAAATACATGTTCAACGGAGGTTGTCCTGCACATAAGTCTCCCAGGCAAAAAATGTTCTCTGGTAATAGGTCTCTTCCTGTCACAGACCAATGTGAACTTCCCTCACAGAAGGGTATCTTCTCCGTTTTCAGAGCTGCTTCTGCGTCTGCAGTTTCTCACGATAATCAGCTCAAAATAATCCTTATGCCAAAGAGGCATGTTTTGGAGTGGCACACCCTCACAAATATGTTCCAAGATGCCAAGATATTGGCTGGAGCCCCTGGGCTGCTCACCTTTGGCTTCGGGCAACCTCGCCTGTCCACACCAGTGTACAGCAACAATTACCGTTTTGTATGTGGGTCACGACCTGGAAAAGGTCATATGTGAAAAGCCAGTGGAGGGTCTGGACTGCAGGAGGCATTACAAAGCATGTTACTTAATCTTTTGTAAATGCTGTATTTATTGGGCATTTACCATGCATCAGGCACTTTATGTACTGTACCTTGTCTCATCTAAGCCTTGCAGTAACTTTTTGAGCTAAACAGTATCCACAAAGAAAGGGAAGTTTATTAATTTGCTCAATATCTCATATCTGTGATTGGTTGACAAAGGGTTTTTCATGCCAAAGTCCAGTTCTTGACATAGAATAATCTCATTTTACTTAAGGGTCCCCCATCTTTGACAAAATCCAGAATTATGGGTGAATGAGAATCTGCTCTTCACACAGATAGAGTCTGAAGGCTGTGCCTCAGGGTAGGTCAGAGATCACAAGAGCTTCTTTGCTATTGGCAAATAAATGCAGTGCAAATACCTATGAGACGTAACACTATAGAAGACAATCTTTCCTATTCTTTGGGGAAGAAACTCAAGTAACTTCAGCCCTAAGACCTCTGTAAGGAAAGCAAGTGTGTGCTTTTTTTTAGCCTCACAGCACACAGAAGCAAGCAGAGGGAAAAGGACCTCAGAAAGAGCAAATCTAGTCCTCTAGTGTTGCTGTTTCATAGCACAGACAGAATTCTTGCTTTGGATCAGATGGGACCAGGGAAATGTGAGTGAGCACTTCATAAACATTTAGGCAAAGTAGTTACCATTTCTTTCCAGTTCTTTTAGTAATCCTCAGTGCCTGATGAAGGCTAACTGGAAGTATTCTAAGAAATAGTAAAGACTATTCTAGCTAAGTTAATAGACAATATGCCAAAAGGGGATGGGGAGCTCTGCACTGTCTTAAAGTGATAATAGCTAAATTCAAGATAGTCATCAACTTCACGGTGAAGACATTTTTGTATTACCATGCAGTGTGAGCAATTTCCGTAGAATTAATGGTTGCTTTGAATGTAAGGTGACAAGTGAGCAGGCTTCTGGTTTTCTTGTAGGTAGAAACATATTGCCATGCAGGTATTTCAGGAGCTATATCAGTGGTTTGATTTTCAATAAAGGAGTTTCTTTCCTTGGCAGTGAATTCAGTGCAATCCACTTTAAAACAACAAATGCTTCTTGAGTACCTAGTATATGAAAGTCCATCTGGTAGGCCTGAGAAGAGAAAAAAAATGAGTCAATATTTTCTCTCAAGAAGACAATAAAGATAAACTGACATGTGTGCATACATTACAATAATCTATAATAGCTTAAAATAAGTGAGTGAGCACGTCTGGTCCAGGTGGGAAAGCTTTATCTTGCATTTGAGATGACAAAGCAAAATTCAAAAGACTGAGATAGGAGAAGGAATTTCTAAGAAAAGGGGACAATGCCTATCGAGATACCAGGCAAATAATCTGGGAGTATTTTCAAGGAAGAACAAATACTGTGGTTGACAGGAGTTTAAGGAATCAAGGGCTGGTAGAAATAATCTATACTTTCTAATACAGTAGCAACTAAGCCACATGTGGCTACTGATCATTCTAATCCAAATAGAAATTTGCTGTAAATGTAAAATACACACCAAATTCTGAACACTTAACTGAAAAATAAAGTATCATTTTAATAGTTTTATATTGTTTATATGTTGCAATAATATTTGGATTATAGGGAAATAAAAAATGCTTTTTTCTCTGCCTACCTGAGGTTCATTAGCTGGAGCTCTGCAAATTAGACTGACAAAGGGCAGATTAACAGGAGAAAAATGAACACAATTTTATTAATGCATGTGTCACTCATAAGTACAGGAGTACTCAGTGATGGGTAACTGAAAGGGGTGGTTAGAACTTGGGCTTGTAGACCATCTTAACAAAAAACAATAAATTTGTAAAGAATAAGACAAAGGAAAGGAACTATAAACTTCTGGGGGCAATGAATTGTGAGAAGGTAAATATAGGGGAAAACTAATGGAAGATAAAGGTTATTTTAGCAAGGTTGGTTTGTGTAGATTCCTCTGGTGCCATCTCTGGGCTGATAAGGGTCTAGAATTGTCTCCAGTGATGAAGAATTATTCTGCCCTTCCTAAGAGAATGGGGGAAGGCAGAGAGTTTTTGTCTGCTTTTTTTCCAAAAGCCAAAATAATTCTTATGCCAGCCTGGCATATTTTGGGGTGGCAGACTCCGAACCCCTTCACGATATATTGAATTAAATAAAATATCTTATTAAAATTAAGTCCATGTATTTCTTTTTACTTTTTTTTTATGTGACTACTAGAAATTTTAAGTTACATATGTGGCTAATATTATTTTTTACAGCTTAGTGTTGGGCCAAATCACGGCACACCTTGAGTATCAAAGTGTTTGAATGGCCTTGCATTTTGGCAGCGTGATGTGGACGTGACACCACCAGCAAGGTAGGGCACATGCTGCTATTGTGATGATGTTATCGTAATGGGACCCAGGGTTGAAAAAGAGCTGGAAAACAGCTGCTCTGTTTGAGTTGGTGGTTGGGTTTTTGGTTTTTTTTTTCATAATATAAATAAATTTCAAAGGCACCAATGATAGTGCTTCTGTGCTAAGTAAAAGGAGAGGCAGTCTCTCTCAAGAAAAACTAGAGATAATCCAGTTCTGGATTTGCTTTGTTTCCATTATATAGTGATATACTATTTAAAAAGATACTGTGTCATTGAAATTTCTGTGGGAAAAACATCTGTTGCCATTTGTCTGAATCTCTCTTGCCTGTAACTTCCATTTCCCCCTTGAAATGATAGTTTTTAATGGGATAGTTAAAATCTGAAGTTGCTTAATGGACTCAGTTACTGCGTTGTGTATACTATCTGAAAGTTATTCTAAGTATATCAACACAGATAGTGCGATATGTAGGTGCCTGTTTACATTAGCTTTAATCTATACCGAAGGAGATATTTGTTAACACCTAAAGTATTCTAACCATAAATCCACATGTGAAAGGTAGACAGCACATGAAAGATGTCATACTTGGGATGACATTTCTACAAGACTTCAGAAATTGCTGTCTGATTCTGCACTTGAGTGGATTTTCAAGGGATAGTATAAGACCTTTCCGATGGTGAAATGAATGACCTGCCGTGTGAGGAGCCTGGCAGCCTAACACCCTGGGAGAGACTCCCAGATTTATATTTCTGTCCTGCTTTCGTTCTCTTGGTGGAGAGTTCTCTCGTCTGATCCAATTAGAAATTCAGCTGATCTCCAGTCAGGGCATTTTCTCATTTTTCCTGGGAAATAGCCTTTCAGGCAAAGTGCTTATTTGAGTTCTTAGATGAGTAGGGAGTTAGAATTTCCCTGAACTTGCAGAGCAAGAAGTATGAGTCTTTGGGAGTCCACTTGTAACAGATACTTGCACACATGTCTTGGTCTGAGATTTGTCTTCATGAGAGGTTATGAAAAGACCTACAGCTCAGTGATCATGCCTCCTTGGTTTGTCCAGAGAGCCTCAGTTTACCCTTACTGCCCAGACTTAATTATTAATAACACCACCTTTCACTCTTAAAGTGTCTGAGTTTGAATGGTAAATCAGATGACTACTTTTTTGTATGGTGGTTTTTAAGTATGTCCACAAATTCTTTGCTTTTCCTCCCTTCAAGAGGTACACCCTAACTCCCCACCCCTTGACTGTGGGCTGGATTTGTGACTGACTTTTAAGGAGCAGAATAAGGCAGAAGGGATGGCATGTGACTTTGGTGGAGGTCATGAAAGCCGCTCACTCCTTGCTGTCTTTTGTATAACTCACTCTGGGGAGAGCTAGCTGCCACATTGTGAGCATTTTGTGAATAAGAAATCTGATACTCAAGTAAAGCAGCTCACCTAAATTTCTACAGCCAGGAGGTGTGGAGCCAGGGGGTGTGCAGCCAGCTTTCAGCCCGTGTCTATCTGACTCCAGACCCACACACTTAAGAGAAGAGAAGTGCACTCTACTGCCTTGAAGAAAAGAATGAAAGAAAACAATATTAACACATTGTTTTGTCAGATTCTTCTCTTCAAGACAGAGTCAAACATGAGCTGAGAGGTGAAACCTATATAATTTTACTAACCAGTGTCACCCCAATAAATTTAATTTTTTAAAAGGCCACGAGCAAATGCAGAAAGACTTTGTCTGAAAGAGATAGTAAACCTAAGGTTTTATATGCTTTCTTAAACCATATTTTTTTCAGAATGTGTAATATATGCACATGGTTCAAAAGATATGAAATGTATTTCAGTGAAATATCTCTCTCACCTCTTCTTTCAGACACCTAGTGCCCCTTCCTGAAGACAACCAACATTCCTAGTTTCTTACATATATTTCCAGAAATATTCTTTGCTTGTTTAAGAACATGTGTACAAACAGGGTCTGGCAGAAGTAATGCCGGACCCTGTAAGTGAATGTCTTGTGTGAGATGGACAGCAATTTGAACATTTCACCTAAAATGTCACCTAAAATGTGCTTGAATGTGACATTGTTATGTGACAGAATTACATGCTTACGATTTGGTAATAAAAGATTTGGTGTAGATGACCAGCTCCTAAAAAGGAGGCGTTCTTTGTGCTGGACTCTGTATATTCTCACCACCACCATTTTTTCTTACACAAATGACAGCAGAGAATAGACACTATTTGGCACTCACTTTTTTTTTTTTAAATCTAACAATGAACTATGGATGTCATTATGTATTAGTACATAAAAATGTATTATTTTTATAGCTACATTTTATTCTGCTAAGTTGTGTAACATAATGTATATAATGACTATTCTTTTGATAATCATTTTAGTTATTTTCTATCCTTTGTTATTTGAAAAAATGCTGTAATGAATAACTTTGTCCACGTGTCATTTCTAGATGTAAGTTTTTAGCACCATAGGCCCCTCCGCTACCCACCACCATTACCCTGACTTGCTGGGTGTACGTAAGGGCATTATGCACTGTTTACTGGCTCCAAGTTAAGACTCTGATGGGTACTGAACCTATTGGTTTCCTTTTCTATTATTTTGGGAATCGGATGAGGGCAAAAGAGCAAATTTTCTTTTTATTCTCTTAAATAAATTCATAGGTATCTATCTTCTAATCTATTTTAATGGAAAAATACCTGAAGAAATCATTTAAGCTCCGCAGGCATTTTTTTTTTTTTTTTTTTTTTTTTTTTTTTTTTTTTTTTTTTTTTTTTTTTTTTTTTTTTTTGCTTTTTGGTATGTGGGTAGCTCCCTGACTGGGAATCGAACCCAGGCCGCAGTGCTGACAGCGCCAGCGCCGAAGCCTTAAGCCACTACACCACCAGGGAACTCCCTCAGCAGGCATTTAACACATTCTCATTTGAGTGTGCACCAAGGAAATGGTGGCTTTTTTTATAGCTACCTTTAGGTCTTTTCCTCAAACTGCCCCCTTCCTCTCCATTTTCCTTCTACTTGCTGCCCTCCTCCTCCTTCTGTAGATGTCCTAGTGTCCCCACCTGAAAGTTGGGGCTCATTCCTGCTCTCTCCTTCTTCCTCACTTCTGGATTGTGGTGCAATGGTCAGAATTGCTGGAAGCAACCCGACATGCTCATTCGTGATTGGCTGGACGGAGAGCCAGCGGGGGCGGGAGGCTCCTGCCCAGTGGAGGAGGCTGTGCTCACACCAGCCTCTCCTCCTCTCCTTGCTCCCAGCCACGTACCTTCCCATGGGTCCAAGGTTTCCACATGCTGCATGACCGGGATTCTGAGGCAGGTTCTGTAGGCAGCAGCTTCCCACAGGTGTCTCCCCGTCACTCTGCACCAAGCTGCTTTCTTGCAACTGCCCTATAAAAAGGAGTTTAGGACACACTACCCCAAAACATGGCATCTTGGCATATCGAGTATTCTTTTTAAAGCTGAAGGAATTTGGGGGAATAACGGAAGCAGGAAGATTATTCTAAGCATCCCATCCCCTTCTCCCCCAAAACAGATCATAAAAACCTCATGGAGAGATGCCCTTCCCATACCTGGAGGAAAGGAGCATGCTTGTCTCCAAAGACTGAGTGAGATCGAGAAGAATCCTAACAAACAGGCCTTGCTCAGTTTTCCCCAACTTATTGCTCTTACCTCATGCTCCTTAAACTGTCATATTTCTCCACCACTGCCCGCTTGTCATGAAACCTAGAATAAAAATCATCAGATCCAACCATTTGTTTGAACCTTCATTTCCTTATGAAGGCTCCCACGTCACATGAAACTTATGCTGAAGAAATTCCTATGCTTTTCTCACGTTAATCTGTCCCTGTCACAGACCTAGCCAAGGACCCGAGGAGGGTCCAGGGTAAACGTCTTCCTCACCTACAGGATCGAGGGGGCAGTTCCCTCTACTGGAAGGTAGACCCACGCAGAGTATCCAGCAGAGGTGCCACCCAGGACCCCACTCTGCGGGGTTGCTTGGAGAACGGAAGCCTCCTGCACTCTCTTTCCTTGATACCCCACCCAGGAATTCTTCCCTTCTCCCAAGGAAGCCTCTCCCTTGACCCATGCTGTGTGCAGTTGTAGAACTTGTCCTGAATCCTGACACAAGATAACGGTGACCACAAAGAGAACATCTTATTTGACAGGTGACCAAACAGAGCCCAGGGCCTCATGATCCCGAAGTAAGTAGCCGGTTTATTGAATGAGGTTGGCTGGGTAGACACAAACAGACTGCAATGTTTTTCCTTCTCACCTCTCCCCCTCAGACCTGCCTTGTGGATCCATTCTAGACTGGCTCGGGAAGAAATCCCAGGCAAGTTCATCACCTTTCTGGTCACTGTCACATAAAAGTCCCCCCCAGAGCTGACCCAGCTGTGAGGCTGGAAGTCACTGCTGCCTGAGTCACAGCAGCCTAGTCTACCCATGGTGGGGAAAGACTTTCAAACAGCCCCACACCTTTCTACAAAGCGTAAGTAGAAGGTGTCTGTCTGATCCCAGATCAGTGTCCTACCAAAATTCCGGGGACAATAGACAGGTACAAAGGTGACAAGCCGCACCCTGTCCTGGGTAAAACCAAGCTCCTCGGATCAGACCACATCAACATGAGTAATCAATCAGACCGCTTGGCTGGGCCTACAGCTCGTGCTAACCAAGCCTTCCTCCTGTTGGAAGGGGACACGGCAGGGCGAGCGCTTCCATGGCCATTTCGGAGATGTGGGGAAGTGGGGAGGATGAAGATGGCTTCCTGCGCGTGGTGTAAGTGAGCCCCTCAGCACACACTCCGACACGCTGGCTAAGGCCAGCCTAATCCATCCGCCCTGGAATGTTTTAAAGCCTTCCCAAGGATAACAGGGTGTTACGTACCAACCGTGACTGATCAGTTCCCCTAATCACAGGGCATCGAAGCGGCAGGCTTCCCACTTAGCAGTTTTAGGAATTTGCTGCAGCATTTCAAGCAGAAAGTCTGAGCTTCAATTGGGTACGTTCGACTTTGCAAACATTGCATTATTTAACTTAAAATACTTTATGCATCTTAAGTTGCCAATCAAATAGACCTTGGAGTTACTTTAATGCTTGTTTTCCCCACAAGAAACTTTGAATTCAAGCAGTAAATTAAAGGGATTCAGAGAGACTTGTCATTAAGTTCACAGAACCTGCTTGCTGGCTTTTTATGGAAGGGTTTCTATTCAACTGGAGAAATCTCCCTGAGAGAATCTTTAAACAAGTTGCCAAGCCTAATTCCCCAAGCTCATTTGCCATAGTAGTTGGCACAAAGCAGGATACACAGGGGTGTACTTTTTAAAAAATTCTAACTCTGGCTATTCAAGGTTTTTGATTCTTTATAGGAAGTATGCCAAAAGTTAATTTTCTTGCACTGTTAACATGTTCTAACTTGGTCTGTTCTCTTACAATTACACACAGGAAAAAAAATCATGGCTTAATAGGAACCTTGAAAATTTGATAATTTTGGTGTAGCTTCTAAAAAGTCCCCAAAGAGAAGAGAAGTTGCATTTCTGCTGTTTTTAAATTTTCTCTAAGTACTCAGACTACTGCACGATTTGTAAATAAACAAGCAGTCGTATCAGTTTCACTAGCAGTAGAAACCATAGATTACAAAAACTAAAGGCAATGCCATTCAGATGCACTCCCTTCTCCCTCTGGGTTTGAAGCTGTATTTGATTCATGTTCTAAGTTAAGTGTGTGACTAAAATACGTTACTAAAACGTTCTCACATTTTTAAGGGCACTTGAGTTTACACTGTAGTGTGGGTGAAACAACTATCAAATTCCCCCATTCTAAGTGCATAGCAGTGGTGAAGCAAATGTAGCAGAGGAGACGTATGCTCTTTACAAATACTAACGTCGAGAGTTAGGCTTCTTTCAAGTTCAACCTAGAATAAATAACTTGATGCTTGCTGCTACTTGCATGGGGTTTACTTGACTATTTTCATGCGAGTCTCACAGAAAACTCATAGTAATGTCACTTGAGATTGTATATGTAGGGGGTCAGAACTCATCCTTGTGTTTTTAGGTCTGTGTAGACACCTGCATATGTTAGTGAAAGTAATTTACTGTAAGGGAGGGGGAAAGGCCATGTCACTGTGCGTGGGCACTCGACTACCCATACAGAGATCCCCAACTTCCTGTAACTTACTCCTCTCACTCTATGCACCTGTCCACGTGGCTAACGCTTAACATGTATATTTTTGTACACCGTGTAAGTTATTAATCCGCCTGTCTTATTTAGATTGCATGTATCATCATACCTGACATTCTATATAACTATTATAACTATGTGATTAGTGAGATTCTTATAAGAATTACTTCTTAAAAAAATAGCATGCTGAGAAAGGTGACCTATGTCCTACATAAGTCGGTGGTCATTTCATTTATGGGATCTTTAAAACAAGCACATATTTAACTAAGGTGAATGAAAGCACTACTAAAAATTGTCCAAAAGTGGAAAAAAGGTCCATTCAGGGTCATAGTAAAACTCACAAGTCCCTTCTAATTTAGAACTTCCCCTTGCCTGCGTCAGGCCTACTTCCTGCTGAGAGATGTGCAGCGGGAGGATCACTTACTTTAGATTTATTTAGTGTTTGTCCGACCTCCTTCCCGCCATCAGGATACTGTGTGGGGCCCCTCCGTGGATAAGAGCACCAGAAGACCGGAGATTGGAGGGAAGGCACAAGATACTTAACGTGAACAGTGCGGCTGTGATCATTAACCGTGTCCCTGGGACGTGATGAAGTCACCGTTAGTGGGCACTTCTGGGGGGTCTTTGGAGATCCCCAATCAGTGACGAGTGTCTCACCTGACAATTTTTGGAGGCAAGCAATACCTTTTCCAGCTGTCTGCTTATGTGTTCCCATTCAGCTCCAGGCTCACTCAGTTGTTGGAATCACTCCCCAGTCCCCAGCTTCCTACCAGATTTATTATTTGGAAGGGGGTTCCTCTTAAAATGACCCAATCCAGCTGCTTCTGCCTGGTCCCCAACCCACAGGACACCCTGAGACAGTTCCTGCCCTGCCACACTATGAAAGCGCAGGCCGTTTGGAGGCCACCACCTTTGCTGCTGGTGCTGCCGGAAGGTGCCAGCTCCCACCACGGCCTCCTGGCTTTAGTGCCCACGAAGGTTCCAAGGACTCGCAAACTTCAAAACAAGTTCAAGCTCTCCAAATGTGATTTTCTCTAAGCTCCTCTCAGCTTAAAGTAAGGAGGAAACACTTCTCTCCACGACCCTGTTTTGAGGAACACAGTGGTACCTCCCAGAAGGCTCTCCAACCTCCCAATGATTCTCCACCTTCTCTTTTGTAATCTGCAGGTGAGGGGTGGGCCGGTGCTGGCAAAGCCGCTTCACGCTGTCTTCACGTGCCCTGCATGGGCAGTCCACCACCTTGGAATGAAGGGGTCTCTGCTGGAGTTTTAAGGCACCTTGTTACACCTTATTTTCTCAGTTCTTAGATGCCATCTTTTATGACACCATCTCTGTAGTAAGAGTTTGTCAATGATAGGGAGAATGAAGCAGCCTTGTGCTCTGTGTATGTTTGACAAGGAGATGATGTGCCTCCAATTCAGGATATGAAAGCCTAATGGGAGAGTCTGCTCTTAAATATAGGAATACAGATTTCTTACCTCTCTCTACTTCTCTATCTTCACCATCCTGACATGGCTTTAGACCGCAACGTGCCTTGCCCATGTGGGCGTAATCTCTCTAATTACTACCCTGAGTGATGAGATCTTTTTCTTCTGCTCTCATCCAATTGTCTCTTGTATATCACTGTATTCAGGTAGGTCACTGCAACAAATGACCACAAACTTGATGGCTTAAAACAATAGGACCTCATAGTTTCACAGGTCTGGAGACCAGAAGTCCAAAATCCAAGTGTTAGCAGAGTTGGTTCCCTTTGGAGGCTCTGAGGAAGAAACCAGGCTGTGCCTCTCTCTGATAGCGTCTGGGGGCCTGGCCATCTTTGGCATTCCTTGGCCTGTAGACATCCCAACTTCGTCTCCATCTACAAATGGCCTTCTCCTCTGTGTCTCTGTGTCTCAAATCTCCTTCTCCTTTCTCTTATAAAGGCACCAGTCACTGGCTTTGGGCCCACCCTAAGTCCAAAACAGTCTCATCTCAAGATTCCTAAATGAATTACCTCTGCAAAGACCCTGTTTCCAAATGAAGTCACATTCACATGTACTGGGGGCTGGGACTTGAACCGGTCTTCTTGTGGGGATACCATTCAGTCCCTGCCATCACAAAGGGCTGCTCCCACACAGCCTCCTTCTCTTCTAGTCAGCACCCACCATCTGACCCACAAGCAGAAAGGATGTGGACGCTCCTGAAGGACTCAGATGCATGCTGGCAGACTGTTTTTTCTTGCACAGTCTAAGTAAATTAGAGTGGGGATTGGAGACCCTGGAAGGGGGGAGCTGTGCAGA
>PVJL010018539.1:0-15705 GCA_004026885.1 Lyroderma lyra | reverse complement strand
TCTCTATCCATTATTTAAGGAAGTTAAGAACTCAGTAAGAATGTGGTCAACTGCAAGCCAATTCAGACCTATCACCAGGACCAAAATCAGCCAACACATTGATTTTAGTTTTTTGTACCTCCACAGAAGTGAAAATCAATAACTCTTGTTTACTCCACATGGCCTGTGGTTTTTTCTTTTAGTAGACCAAGTTGAGTGACACAACTTAATATATTTAATGATACCAAATTCTTTAATTATTTTATGGAGAAAAAATACAAATTTAGGTGGTTGATAAATATGAAATAAATGGAAAAATAAACGTGTTAAATAAATATAAATAACATTAGAAATTCTCTTCGGAAAATATAGTAGAATATTGTCAACCTGCATTATTTATCTTATAAGAATATCCTCATTAAAAAATCTGTGTGTGTGTTCCTGTGTGTATGATAGTGATAACAGTCTATAAAGTAGAGTAATTTATTAAGTATCTCTTACAAAGTCCAGAGACCTAGTCAGTGATGTCTACACCACTGAGGAAAATCAAGTGAGGAACCAGGATACTAGACCTAAGGACTTATAAACCTTTCCCTTTGTTTTTTCTCCAGAGGAATTGAAGCTCTATGTGGGGTTGAGGTTTAGGCCTGGGGACAAGCATTTCTAAAAACATACAGGTGAAAAAGTAGCTTGGGAAAACAATATGAAAGTTCTAATTTTTAATTCAGATTGTAATGTCTTTTTAAATAATGTTTCCCTTTACTATTAGGAAAAAATTGAATGTAAAATTTCCTATTCTCCTCCTCCTTTTCCTCTTTTTCTCTCCTCCTCCTTCTTTTCCTCATTATCATTATTATGAGTATCATTATTATTACTGTTATTTTGCCTGAGGATTAAGAAGACAACCAAGACAGTGCCCTACATTCTGAGAATTTACTGCACAATGAACGTCATATGCAGGTCCTCTTCACAATACAGACCAAATAGATGAAGAAAAAAATGTGTGTGTGTGTGTGTGTGTGTGTATTTGTAAAATGTGAAATATTTAATGTGTTTGAAGTGTTAATACACCATGTCATGGTTTAAAATAAATGCAATTATTGCAATTGATGGTCTTTTATCATTAAATGTTATTTGAAATAAGGAGACTATATGGTGAATTGACACGTCATCTCAATGACTAGTTTTTTTTTCTATTGCACCTGCCCTAAGTCCCCTTCCTAAGCTCTAAAGTCACGTGCACCCTGAGGTGGCCTAAGCACATTGTCATGGATCTTCAGGGCCCCCTGATGTTCTGAGCACCCATTGATATCCTAGGCACGCCCTGCAGCCCAGCCCTTTAGCTTTTCTACATTCAATTTGTGTCTGGGCTTACACTGACTTCCCCTCACTGTATCTTTCACACAGTAATACATGGCTATGTCCTAAGTGGTCTCAGAGTTCAGTTGCAGGAAGAACTGGGTTTTGGATGTGTCTAAAGATGGAGATGTCACTTTTGATTGATGGATGGTAGTGCTACCTCTATTATGAACGAACCCCATCCACTCCAGCTCCTTCCGTAGAGGGCTGTGGATTATAGTTACAGTAGACACTACTGGTTTTAAAGTAACCAGAGACAGTGCCCTTGAGGGAGAGGATCTGTGAGGGCTTTACCAGTACTGGGTTCAAATCTGCAGGAGCACCTGGGATAGAAAACTTGGAGACAAAGAGAATCAGTACACCGCAGTCACATTCAGTCACAGCCATTCCATTAATTTGTGTTTGAAACCTTAAATTCTTACCTTGAGGACTCTCACAAGGCACAGGAGATGATCCAAGAGTCTCATTTTCTGGACAACAACTCTGACTTTCTTAGAGACCTCAGCCCTTGGTCAGGAGACAGCAGTGAACTCTACAGCCAAAGACATGGTTTTACTCTGGAGCCTTAAAACAAAATTGCATGTGGGGCAGCCTCTTCTTTATAACTGGAGAGGGATGGATCTCATTGTGTTTCTGGGTTCACAGTAGGATTACTTTATTTGAATTCATAGGATGTCTGAATCTTGGGTGGGGAAGCCACAGGTTTAGGTTTATTAAAAAAGATCAAAGAAAAGTTTTAGAATAACTGAATATAAAAGTGAATGCTAAACTAGTTGAGTGGATCGCAATTTTTTATATGTTTGGGTATTTGTAATAATTATTAAAGTGGTTAGCATTATGAGCAGACACAATCTGACCAAAAACAGATTAAATATATTCACAGTAGTCAATTACTTATAAACATATTTTTAATTCATTTTTATTGTTAGACTTATTGGGGTGACATCTGTTAGCAAGGATTACATAGGTTTCAGGCATACAATTCTACAGTGCATATTTTAAGTAGAATAGGGTTTTGATGTCAACTTTTTCTTTGGTGAGTTTATGTCAAAATAAAAGATGGTTCTTACCAATTTTCTACTTCCTTTAAGCCTATAGACTTTACCTTGGTCTAAGTAACTTCCTCCAATCCACAGTAAGGCTTAACAACACCTCATTATTTTTGTTAGATGTTATATATTGTTGTTTGTCTTATTTTTGTTGTAAATAATCTTTACATATTTCATTAAAGTTTCTTATGTAATCCTTGCTAACAGATGTCACCCCCAACAATTCTAACATTAAAAAAGAAAGTGACTGAAGATTAAACATGTAAAAATAAATATACAATTTTTATAAAAAAATAAAATAAAGTAATTTCAGAATATAAGTATGTGTTAAGTAAAACATGAAGTACAGAATGGTGTTTACATGTGCTATATTTTTTAAAAGAAATATATATTCATATTTGCTTTTATTTATAATACTAAACATTAAAAAAGATAATGAAAGTTTGATAGAAATGATTGTCAATGGGGGAAGAAGGATTCAGGGATGGAATAAGTCTTCCTCAAATGTAAAAAAATAATTTTTCTTCATAAGATACAATTATTCTATATTTTTTTAATGTGAGGCTATATATTAATTTAACTGAAATAGATATTTAAACACTAAACATTTGTATTTGAGTATAAATCAGCATATTACTTGTTAAAGTTCTTTGTTTTTGTGTCATATCTACTCATAAAACATATTTTCTCATCCAAGGTCACATATATTCAGATCCATTGATTGCAGTCTATTTATCCCTCAATCCCACATTGTGTTGATTACTATAGCCATACACCAAGTTTCTCAACTTATAGAATCTCTTTAATAGTAACTAAAAATAACAAAATACTCTGGCGGTTTTGACATTTTGAAGGATCCTGAGAAAGGCTGAAGACATACTGTGCATATCTATGTCAATCATCTTTGTGGGACCCAGGAAGTACACATCATGGTTTGAAAATTTGGGCCTTTTTATTTTTCCTTTCCATTGGAAGTCAAGAACTGTATGAATGTTGATGGTATGGTCAGTGTTATCTCAGGAATATGTACTTATTCTTCCTCATCCACCACTGGTTAGAATGACCACTGGATATTTGCAACATGGTTTTAAAGTCAATGAACCTTATCCCAAAAGAGATTTGATTCTGTTCTCTATCCTCCCTGCTTAGGAAGGTTCCCAGACTCTGAGCTCAAGCTACAGGGGCTGATGGGCAGATAATCAGATCCCATAACACCATGAATCTGAAAGAGACACTCACTGTTGCCCACAATCACAAACACAAAGTATTGAGAGCTCAGAAAAAAAGCCATATAGTTAAGCACAGAGCCACACACAGGAACGTCCACTTGACACCAAGCATTCCTAAGTGGTAGAACCCAACACAGACTGCCAATCATGGAGGCAAGATGTTAAGGATGTTTCTAAGTTCTCTTCTCATTTCTAGACCTCCTTGTTCACCTGTGATACTTGAATGTCATTTGCAAGCAGACAATACTACATTTTTGTTTGTCATTTGAACTGAAAATAGAACAATTTACAGTCACAGAGAAAAAAAAAGAGTTATCTCTGTGAGAGACTGAGAACATGGAGAGAACATTTCTGTTCCCAATAGAAAGCCTCTTCCCTACTTCCCTTTGCTTCAGCTTCTGGGAATGCTCTCTGTGCTTTGTGTTTCTTTGAGCAGCTCCTGGTTGTTTCCAGTGCCCTCTGTAGCCCTCAGTACCCCCTGTGGTACTCAATACCTCCTGTGGTGCTGATAATTTAGCGCTGTGTCCTGAGTGTCCCCTGGTATTTCTGAGTGCTCCCTGTGGTTTTGAGTGCCCTTTAGTGTGGCCCGAGTGCCCACTATTTTACATGAGTGAAGGCTGATGGATTAGCACTCCTTTAGTGCTCCTGGTCTTTCTTTGGTAATCCTAGGCACCTCCAAGTGTGTCTTCAGTTATTTCTGTTAAGTCCTAAACACCAACTCGTAGTCCCAATCAACCCCATGAAGTTTGTAGAGCCCTTTGGTTTCCTTGAGTGCTTCTTGGTGTGTCCTGAACACGTGGAAGTTCTAAGTAACACTTGAAAAACTGAGCTTCCCCAGAAGCCTAGCTTCTCCTGTCTCTTTGCAGGGAGGTTTGTATTTGGGCTTACACTGACTTCTCACTTGCACAGTAATACACATCTCTACCTTCAGTTGTCATATAATTCAGCTGCAGAGAGAACAGGTTCTTGGATTTGTCTCAGAAGATAGACATGCAGATCTTTGAGTGATGGGTGGTAGTATGGGTTGTCACCTTATTAAATGTTCCCAAGCTACCCCAGTCCCTTTCCTTGGGGCTGGCAGATTCAATGCCAGTAGTAACCACTTGTTGTGATGGGGAATCCAAAGACAAGATAGGTAAGAGAAAGTCTGCGAGGGCTCTACCAGTCCTGGGCCTGATTTCTGCGCCTCTACCTAGGACAAGAACAATCAGTCTCAGTTTGCCACATGCATTTACAGCCATCCCATAGACCTCTGCCTCATATCTGAGACATTGAAATTAAAGGACTGTCACAAGGTACAGGGGAAATCCCAGCCATCTAATATTTTAGACCATTGTGTTGCTTTCTCCAGAGAACTTAGCCATGTGTGAGGAGAGTTGTGAATTCTGCATCTCAGGAGAGGGTTTGACCTGACAGATTGAAAAGAAATCTGCATGTGGGTCTGCTGTTTCTTTTATCTAGGGAGGAACTGATTCAGGCTGCCCTGGTCCTTTCAAGCCCTCTATGGATGTGTTGCCATTTGAATATATGCACTTTGTGAGCCTGGAATGGGGTAGCACTTGGGTCATGGGGCATATTGCCAAAGGAACACACAACTTTTCTGAGCATAAGAGTAAAAATGGGATTTATAAATTTTCAATTAAATATTGTAAAGCATTAGTTGTATGTCCAAATAGTGTCCAAAACCAAAAACATTAATATATCCATGATTAACAAATTTGTAACCACAATTTGATGTTAAGTAATATATTGATTTCAACTTTGTTGTAAATATGGTCCCAAAATATGACTTTTAAGCACTTATGACCACTTTTATATGAGCATCTAGCAAGAATAAGCATGCTTAAATATTATTTATTCTCACCATGTGAGGTTTATATTTGTGTCTAAGAGTCTCTATTCAATTACATTTCTTTTTTTTAATTCATTTTTGTTGTTAGACTTATTGTAGTGACATCTGTTAGCAAGGATTACATAGGTTTTAGGCATACAATTCTACGGTGCATTGTCAACTTGATGTATAATAAGTTCACCACCTAATGGATTTCTCTTTCCATCACCTTATACTTAGCTTCCCCTCTCCTCTCCCACCCCCTCCCCTTTCTCCTCTCCCTAACCCACTGTCCCCAAATACATTTCTTAAGCCATATTCGGAAACTCCTCACAAATCACATTGGACATAATCACACTTCTATGTGGAGAAGAGGTAAAAATAAAAACAGCCAATAACCGTGTGTATAATTTTATACCTGAAAAATACTGAAATGATGATATATGCAGAGCATAGCTGACTCATTTTCTCAGAGTTCGGTATTAACAGTTAGTGTATGTTCAGGGATAGAAGTGTAGGTATGGGCCTGAGCATTAATTTGTTCAGAAAACAAACTGTGATTCTGAAAAAAAGATTTTTTTTTTCCTTTATAATGTCTTTCTGCCCCTGATCTGTTCAGGACTCCTGCATAAGATATGAAGTTCTTTATAGTTAGGATATATTACTTTAGAGAGAAATCATTTGAAAATATACTTTACAATCTGTGCTTTCCTTTTTAATCCCTGAACTGTGTCTAGGTAAGATAAAAACTTTTAAATTTTACAATGTTTAATCATTCAATATTTTATTTAATGGATTTCACATTTTAGGTTTTATCTCAAAACACAATAGACAGCCCACTCTCAAAGAGTCTATGTTTCCCTAAGATTTTTCTAATAAGAGAAATCAGTACTGTGTTTACAGAGAAGAGTGGAAACTCTATGGTTTAAAAACAATAGCAGTCTCTTGCAGAGAAGATATCTCACTTTCTGCAAAGTGCTATAAAAATAGCATTCAGGTTTACTTCCAGAATGAGACATGAGCTGGCCCCATCCATTGGATTGTAAGGATAAATGCTAGACAAGATGAGTGTATCATGATAATGTTAATTTCATGAATTTTTAAGTTGCTATTAAAAAGATTATTATTTTATTCAGAAACACACACACACACACACACACACACACACACACACACCGATATATAGATATATATAGATATAGATATAGATATAGATATAGATATAGTCACATTAAGCATACCCCCATTGACAGATTTTATGATCATAATTCTCTGTACAGTCATGGCCATGTAATGAAATTTAAAAATTAAATTAATTGGGATTACTTTTGTTAGTAACATAATGACATTTTTGCAAAAAAATGACAGTATACAATGGTCATCCTCTTAGATTATAAGATGAAAATTTTTCTATCACATAGTGATGTCATAGCCTTTATAATGTCATAACATCATACATTGTGCACCTGTGTAGTTTGTTTGTGAGAAAAATCTGTTGCACTGCTTGTCATATTAAGTTACAACACACACAGCTACAGTAGTACTCTGTACCATCTTTCTTTGTGTAAGTACACCCTAATTCACACTGATAAATATGCGTAACATACATTTGTCAGAACTTATTTTCAGTCTTGAGTTTGCATGACTATTAAAAAACTTTCAACCTTGCTGTAAATATAATTCCATGTAAAAGCCAGTTCTTTATAGGATCCCATTTATTTTACTTTAAGAATAATGACATACTTTAATCAAAGCAACTACCCTTTGTACCCTTAAATTATGCCATGAAGGGAGATAGAAGTAGACAATACTGAAAACTCCCTGCATGGTGAAAGACACTCTACCGTGGAGGTGGACCCCTCGATTTAAGTGGGTGGTGTCCTCACATGAGTTTGCATATTTACTGCTCTGCATGTGAGACATATCTAGGTTCATAATCCAGAAACTGAAGAAAACATAATAAGAGGCATGTCTAAGCCTCCTAGGAAAAATGGGATAAGGTCCACCTGATCCTTTCACCTGTCAGTCCCCAAAGGGTCAAAGCCAAGCCCACTGTAAAGAATTACAACCAGTCCCACTGTAAACAGTTAAAGCCAGTCCTGCTGCCCAGGCTTGACCTTGGCATAATCAGTCCATGTCTGGGGTTGAGAAATTCCTGGGGCTGACATTTACTGCACATGTACTGCCTTATGTAATCATGAAACCCAACCAATTTGTACTGGGCAGATGTGGCAAGATGCCACTTTTGTTTTAATATGTATATATAGTCCCAGGTATGCAATAAAGTAGCTTGCTTGTTGGCATGTTTATGGTCGCCCTATGTTGGCTCCACATGTGTTTTTTTAATGGGGTATACTACCATCGAAACCTGCCTGCCTGAAAACCCTGGCAATTACAGCACCACTTTCCACATTCTGGTGGGAGTTCTTGTGGCGTCGATGACACAGAAGTCCTGCACTGAGAGGTGTAGTTATTGTGTGTACAATGTCTTGGATAGCTGAGTCTCCACCATGTGGCTTCCAATTAGCAACACCTGGGTGCGTGTTTGAGATGAAGAAAATGGGCCTGTCCCAGACAACCTGAGTCTTTATCTTTGGGGTAGAAACAAAACATGTGCATTACAACAAAACATGCTGCAGGTTCAACTTGTTTCACTGAATATTGGCATACAGGCCTAATTGTAGCAATAAAATGAATATCATACTTACTCTTTTCCACCCTGGTAGTACAAAAAGAACTAATACATTACTTTGTGTGTTTTATGGGATGGGATGGTTTTTTTCAAATTTACGTGTTGAAGCACTATGCTTAACACTTCCAAATTTGACTGTATTTAGAGACTGAGTCTAAGGAGTAATAAGTAAGTTAGAGTGAAGTTATTATGGTAGGCCATAATGCAATATGACTGGTGTCATGAGAAAAAAGAATTAGCACACCAACACACACAGGGGAAGTCCTCAAAAAGACAGAGGGGTCTCATGGATGCCTGAAGATCAAAGCAAGAGGTTTCTAGTGTGATGCAGCTAACAGACACCCGATCTCATAATTCTTCCTCCAGAATTGTATAAAAATGAGATTTTGTACTTAAGTCAGCAGTCTCTGGTACGTTTTCATGGAAGCTCTTGCTCACTAATGATCTAATTACCTTACCTGCTGATATTCTTTTAGCCCTCAGTGAAGAGAAAGGTTACCCTCAAAAGGCAAAAAATGTATGGATGACAGGAATGTACCTGTGAGTGGTGCATGCCATATGATTATTTATTTTTATTTTATAAAATGTCCAAAAATTTGGGCAACAAACTAAAATAATAAAAGCATAAATATAGAAATATGCAGAACTGACAGAAAATTATTGCTTTTCATCCGTACTGATTTTGGCTTTACAGCTCCTTAATGAAATGGTGTTCACCCTCAGATGCTCAAGAAAGGCTATTCTAGAAAACCGAAGTATAAACACGTGCTAGAATCAGTTTTTGTATTGTAACAACAAATGAAGTATGAAAAGCTTGCTGTTAAAAAAGCTCACTATCCATGAACAATGAAGCTCATATTCTCCAGTATTTTTTGCGCATTGACATTATGACCTGGGGGCCTAAGGCTGGGGAATTAATTTCAGGTTCACTCTCTGGTGCTTCCTGGTAAATTCTAGATGGAATGAGGTCCCAATGCATCTGACTGCATCATCCTGTAGGTCTCAGGGCCACCACTGGTCTGGACAAGGTTGTGTACCACTTGAGAGCCCTTTCAGCTTAGGTACATTACATCCACACACAACTGTCAAATACAGCCATGCTACTATCTCTATTGGCCTGAGGGAAACAAAGGAAAGCAACATGAGCCCACCACTGTGGGTCCTTAAATTCCACTTTTTAGGTGAATTCACACATTTCCAAGTCTTGTCTACTCTGTTAGGAAGAGCGTGAGACAATGGCCAGTCTCAATGTGAGTGTCAGTGGTCTTGTATTTTTGTCCACAGAAGCAGCTAGCCCTGTGGTTATACTTGACATCCACTATCATCCCCTTGTCCTCTCAGTCTTCCTTCCTCTATGACCTGGCAAAGAGTTCCCAGAGTAAAAACACTCTATTACATGCCTAATGGAAGTGTCACACCTTGAACACTGAGAGGACATTACCTTTGGTCATCTGGCTATCAGGTGCAGTTGATGCAGTTATTCTTTCTAGTGATAAATATAATGAAGATTTCTGACGCTTCCCAGGACAACTTTCTCCCCTTTGTGCCTTTGGGTAGGGTTATGTTGGTCATAAAAAGGAAAAATGTGGCACTACCACTATTGGTTTATAACACCTCCTTTTTGGGCAGGTGCACAGTCATAAGGACCACAACTGATGGGGCAATAGTAACAGCCTCAGTGATCCTGATGCTCTCAGAGAAAGCAATCTCAACTGACAACCAGGAACTCTAATCTATCACTATCAAAAACCCATGGAGAGAAAAAGAAACATGTTGAACATGGTCACTATACATAATGAGACAAGGTAATACCTCTGGTAGCCACTGGTTTGCAGACCCTGTATCCTATCTCCTGGGCTGCAGGATGCTACACTGACTGTCATGATTTGATTTGCACAGCTTCCTATAGGACAGGAACATTCCCACAATGGACTTTAGTTTAGAGCATATACAAAGACATAAAAATTCTGCAGACATTGTAAACACTTGAAGAAACTTCAGCAGTACCTCTGCTGTTCCATGATATTTCTGTTCCTGGAAAAATTTGATAGATGTACAACTACTGAAACACATGCTTCTGGTTTCAGGATCACACTTAGCTATCGTTAATGACAACCATATGAGAATACACCATGTAGGATCTCCTGTCAAAGAATGAGACACTCAGCACTTGGACTGTAGTTCTGGCAGAAGCAAGCCAAATAAGAGCCAGTTCACATTAGGATATAGGTAAATTCTGGTTAAGCCAAAGTGGCCCCTCCAAAGATGCATTTGGTAAGAAGCAATTAGCTAGATAAAACTGCATAGTTGTTATTTCAGGGGATGAGACCAGTTTGACAGGCAAGGCGATATCTATTACAATCAGCTCAGGCTCTTAGTGTGAGGTGTATGAAAGAAACATATCCATTGTCACATTTGTCAACAAAAAGGAAAGTCAGACATAATTCAGAGAAACTATGCAATAAAGCGGTTTAGTAGGAAATTGTGGTTAGGCTAAACTATGAATAAAACACATAGAATTTGCAATTTGTATCCAAGGCATGGAGATGGGGAGTCAGTGAATAGAAAATTGCTGAAAGAAAACATCAGAAATGAGGAGGTACTAAATTAACTGATAAAAGATTCTTGCTGAAAGTATACCAGGGTGATCCAACCTCAACATAGGGTGGCAGGTGATGAAGAAACCAATTAGATAATGATAGTGATCAAATTTGAGAATGGGGGTTTATCTAAACCAACTTAATAGAATGTTTGCTAAAATTAGGCTTTGAAAAGATAAACAATAGTCTAAACATTGCAGTTTAGTTGAAACGATATTTAGAGGTGCCTGACTAAAATTTGTGACATGTGAGGCCTTGTATTAGGATCTGTCAAATTTGGTGTGAGGCAGCACTGGTCTCTGAAATTCTTTTCTGTTGTGTATTCGGCTATCAATCCTGATTTACATCTGGTGAATTATTGTCCCATTTGAAGATACCTGACTGCATACAAAAGCAAGCTTGAGTCACTGACATTTATGACACTGGCACACCAGCAAGCCCTGTCCATTCCTTGAGTGCTGTCTTAACTCTAGGCTTGTCACCTGTGATTTTCTGCGTGTGGTCTAGTATCTAGACATCCACTTACCTGAGATTTGTGGATTTCTAGAGGTGCCCTGTGCTGGCTGTGCCCACACATTCAGCAAGCCCGCCTGTAGTAGCAATGTGTTACTTGGTTTTCTACATGCACACGACATCTGGGCTAAGTATGATGGTTGAGACCACATTTAGGCCACTTGTTTGTCACCTGCCTTGTGTGTCCATTGATGTATCAGAAAAGAAGATGAAGAAATAAATTTACATTGGGTGCATTGATGGCTAAATATTTACTCAAGACCATGAGGCGACATGGTATGCCTGTGTGATGAATGAGGCCCATGTAGAAAATGAAGGCAGTGAGAGATTAAAAAAACAGAGTACACTGTTTTTCAAGAACAAAATAGGCCATTTTCAAAAGTGGTGAAGTAGGTCTCTAGTGGCCATTTATATCTCACCTGAAAAGAGAAAATTGCTTGTTTCTTCCTTGCCCCCAGTGAAGATGAGTAAAATTAGAGATTCAAAGAACAAGTTATGAAGTATCTCTGGGAGTGTCATATCTTGTAAAGAAAAAAATTACTAATTTCAACAGAAATCTTATGTCTGAATCCTCTTCCCATGCCCTAGGGATGACTTCTGCTCTGTGAGTTGGGAGTACTCCCTGCTTGTTCTGAGCACCCCCTGGTATCCTGAGCACATTTTGGTGTAATAAGTGTGTATTGGTGTGTCCTGAGATAACCCTGGTGTCCTGAGAACCTCCTGGTGTCCTTAGATCCTCTTATAATCCTGACCCTTCTCTTTTGTCTTTTGAGGGCCTTCTGCAGCCCAGCCCTTCACCCTGTTTTCTCAGGAAGGCTTATTTTTGGGTTCACAGTGACTTCCACTTACTGTGTGTCTCAGACAGCAGTGCGTGGTTGTGTCCTCAGTGGTCACGGTACTCAGCTGCAAAGAAACCAGTTTCTTGGATTTATTGCTGGACATGAGTTGTGGCTTTTGAGTAATGGGCTGTAATTTGTGCTTTCATCAAAAGTAACATAGCTCATCAATACCAACCCCTTCACTGTGGCTGTCTGATTCAGTTACAGCAGTAAATATTGATTGTGATAAAGAACTCAGATTTGTATGCCTGAAACCTATGTAATCCTTGCTAACAGATGTCACCCCAATAAGTCTAACAATAAAAATGCATTTAAGAAATAAAAAAAAGAACTCAGAGCCAGAGAAGATGAGAGAGAGGGTCTGTGAGGTCTTCACTAATCCTGGGTTTGATTTCTGCAGCTGACATGAAATAGAACCATTGAAGATAGAGAGAATCAGTCTGCATCAGTCACATGCAGTCACAGCCATCCCATAGACCTGTATCTGACTCATGAGACACTCACCTTGGGGGCTCTCAATAGGCTCAGGAGAAGACCCAGACATCTTATATGCTGGATCACACTGTGTATTTCTTATGGACTTCATCCCTCTGTGAGGAGAATGTTGTAATCTCCATAGCTCCGCAAAATGTTTTTACCCTGGAACCTGAAAGAAAATTTGCATGCAGAGCTGCCTTTTACTGATAAGTGGAGAGAGACTAAGTCATGCTTTCCTGGTCTATCTTGGGGCCCAAGAGCATCTCTTCTCTGAATCAATACAGCTGCTTGTCTAGAATGAAGGAGATACTTTTTAATAAGACACATTGAAAATAGTCAAATAAAAGCTTTACTTTTCTGAGTATAAGAATAAATGTTAAACTATTTGAGTAGGTCACCAGTAACTATGGGTGGTGTCAGATGTGTACTAGATTTGTTGGAGTGATGGGAAGAGAGTGGGAGGGGGTGGGTGAAAAAGGGAAAGAAATGAAGAAGTACAAATTCATAGTCCAAAAATAGTTATAGGAATATAAAATGCAGCATAGGGCATATATTCAATGATATCACAATAACTATATATGGTGTCAGATGGGAACCAGATGTACCAGAATAAGGGGTCTTGTAAGTTATATAAATGCCTTATTACTATGCTGTATACCTGAAACCAATGTAGTATTTATGTCAAATGTAATTGAAAAATAAAAGTGACAAAAGAGAAACTTATAAGTATTTGTAGTTAATATTAAAGTGATTAGCATTATGTGCAGACCCAACATCAAAGAGACTAAATATGTTGGTACCAAATATTTATAAACATATTTAAAATATAGTATTTTAGTAAAATTTGTTGTAAATATATCTCAAAGTAAAAGCCAATCCTTTCCAATACACTGCTTTCTATTGTTTTTAAGGTCTGTAGTCTCTGTGTCATATCTAAAATAAAACAGACCTTATCCAAGGTCACACATATTCTGATCCATTGATTGGATTCTATTCCTATACGAATGCCACAAAATCTTGATAATTGTGGCTACATAACAAGTTTCTTTCAACTTTCAAAACTCTTCAATGTTAACTGAAAATAACAAAACATATTGGCAGCGTTGGCTTTCTCCTGAATCTTGAGTAAATCTTCATATAAAGATTTTGTCTCCATGTCAATTATTTTAGTAGAATTCAGGAAACCCACTTGCTGCTATCAGGATTTGGGTCTTTCTATTCTATTTTGGTAAAGGTCAAGGACTCTCTGGATTTAGGTTGTGGGCCAGTAATGTCTGAAGTATATATGCTTATTACTTCCAGCACTTCTCCTTCTCCACTTTTTTTATGATGCCTCGTGCTTGTTTGATATGATCACTGGCTAATTAACCCTATCCCAGGATAGGGATGAGCCTATTCTCTAGCTTCTTTACTCAGGGAAATGCCATTTGTTTGAACTCAGGCTACCAAAGCCCATGGGCAGGTACTCAGGTTCAATGTAACCACAACCCTGGGAAATACACTAAACTTTGCTCAGTTTAGAACAGGAATTGTTGACAGTTTCCATATAAGGCTACAGAGAGCACCACAGAGACTCAGATAGGAATGTCCACTTTACAGTGAGCAATTTTATTTCATAAAACAAAACCCAAATAGGAAATTGTTAGTCAAGTAGTCACAGGTGTCTCTATGTCCCCTTCTCAATACCAGAACTTCACATTTTAGTATTAGTTCTCTGATTATTTTATGAGATGTCAAACAGGTGCAGCCACAAATAACACACATGAGAGAATCAGCAGAAAATACAGTTTACTACAATTACAAGTACTTATATTGTAAACGACAAAGGCTAGAGAGGTTCACATGGGATCTGGGCAGACCAAAGAAAAAACAAGGAGTTGTAGGAAACTTAAACATAGCCTTTATACTAGAAGCAGAGCAGCAACAAAATAATACCTGGGAGTTCTCTTTTAGTAGCTCATAGCCCATAGACCCATCCTGTAGAGTCTCATGCCCTTATATAGGCAGGAGAAGCATAGTGACAGGCAGCCAAGAAGCGAGCTCATAAGGTGTTTAAACAACAAAATAGCTGCTACCTGGGAAAGCACAAGTCATGGTTGCATAACCCGTACATGTTGTTCCAGCAGAAGCATGCTAAGAGAGCCTGAGTTACTCTATTTTCCTCACCCTCCTCACCTGTAGGGATTCTTGTCTCACAATCTACATGACATATGTCTTCCATTATGATCCCTTCAGGAGGATTGTGCTATATTACATCTGAATACTACAGCAACAACACAGACTACAACAGGAAATTACAATAGTACATGCCATGGCAGAGAGGACTATTACACAGAACACTGCATTGTTGCAAATATGCACCTCATTTTGCCAATGTGGGTATTTAGGGAGTGCCACTGTGAAGTTTTGTGGCCCAATCACTTATTCATCCTGCGGTTGGATACGTGGTTCTTATAGTCAGAGGGGCAGTAGCCATAATGCTTTCAGTTTCCAAAAGGGCAATGTACACAATTGTCAATTGTTTCTATGTTGAGGACTAATGGACCTCAGGCACCTTCCATAATTGGTACAAAAAGCCTATCAGCTACTGCAAGCACTCACAATGCAGCCATAGACTTCAGCCAAAGCCCTCTGCAGTGACATGAACATCTAACTCACAAGTGCAGGCTTGGTAAAACACATGCAAGGTTTGAACCACTTTAATTGTGTGATTGGAGGAGTCAAGGGCCATCAGAGTCCCATCTATCTAATATTAAAAAGCCCCTTTCTTAACCAAGAGATACAAAGGGCTTAGCAGTTGGACTAAACGGGGCACAAACGCAGTCCAATATTCCAGAAGTCCAAGGAAAATTTGCACTGGTTTATTAGTGGTTGGCACAGAATAGGCTTGGATCCTATCTATAACCATGTTGGGGACAACTTTTGTCTTACTCAGTGCGGGGAGCCATGGTTACAGCTTATTCAGAGCCTTACAGACTGGCTCAGTTAATGCTTAACCTGTTTCTGCTCCTGAGGCATTGTCTCTGCCTGCACCTGGAGGGTGCTTACGAGTTACTGAGGCATGTGGTGAGAACGGCCAGTTCCCGGACACAGAGGATTGATGGCTATCGGGGTAATTGTTAGATTCTGTCATGGGA
>PVJL010018538.1:0-15712 GCA_004026885.1 Lyroderma lyra | reverse complement strand
GCTAAATATAAGGTGATGGAAAGAGAAGTCACATTAGGTGGTGAACTTATTATACATCAAGTTGACAATGCACTGTAGAATTGTATGCCTGAAACCTATGTAATCCTTGCTAACAGATGTCACCCCAATAAGTCTAACAATAAAAATGAATTTAAAAAAAAAATAATAAACACCCCAGGAAAGTAAAAAAAAAAAAAAAAAAAATTAAGCATGCTAAGCATAATCTTTATTAAATAACCACTTTATATGACAGGTGAATATGGTGTACTGGTTAATAAATTAATTTTTTAATTTAGTCACTTTACTGGTATCATTTGTGGGGGAAGGTAATGACAGGTGAGGGATATGTTAGTTCTTCCATGCTGGATCAGATTTCTAGTAAAGTTTTAAAGCAACATCTTCAGGATCAATTCATATAAAGTAAATCAATCACTTCTCTGGGCTTAGATATGAGATAACATCAACAGCCCTTCAGGTTACAGAGTTCCCTACTTACAGGGAACGAGGATACCTGTCTTCTTGATGAACAGCAGAAACAGAAACACAGTATGTACTCATTCAACTGTAGTATAGGGTAAGTAGGCTGAATTTATTCTGCAATTGTCCTACTAGAAATTGTACTTAGAAGTTCAAAACAACAAGTTTAGATATGCATTTTTAGGATTTCTTCTGGTTGTCAAGTATTGCCTATTGAAATGCTGTATTTCAGATTCCTTTGGAAAAATGAGTGTTCATTAATAATAAGATTTATGGTAATAGCTACTAGACTTAATTATTAAAAATACTTGAAACAGTAGGCACACGCACATTGTCATTATCTGGTTTAAGTTTTTCTGGACTATATAAATATTTCATATAAGCTTTATTTGGATGAAATGCTAGATTGGTGTGAGTTGGGGTTTTTTGTTTTTGTTTTTGTTTTTAAAGATGAATACTGCCACAGGTGAGAGATTTTGCATGAGGTTGACTTTCTTCTTAAAATTCTGGGTCACAACTCTAACTAGATGTGTGTAGATTGACAATTTGATGACTCTGCCAGCTCCTATACCCTCTTAGTAGTAGAAGGTGTATTAATAGTTCTTTAATTTCTTCTTGGTGATTTGACAGGTGCAGGGAAGGGGGAGTCTTACTTTTGTATTGTTTTTATGAGCCTCAGTGTACCAAGTCCCAATAACTGATGAAACCATTTTAAAATATACCTTAAAATCAGTTGAAAATTCTTTGGAATTAAAAAAAAAATCTTTGGACATTCCCTATTACTATCTAAAATGGTAGGAAATGCCTTGAATGCATTATCACCAACAACCCTCAGCATTATTTTTCTTGAAATACTTTTTCCACATTATAATGTAATAAATACATATAATAATACCGGTTTACCTTTTAGAACTTACACTATTTGCTTAATGAAACCCATTTACAGAATAAATATAATATATAGGGATCCTGACTAGTCTATTCTACCAAGAGGTAATTGCCCATAGAGAAGAGAGAGGTAAGACAATGCATTAACTTAAAATGGACAAATTAAAGTGGTTCTATGGGGATAGCTTCAAGGTGTTTGAGAAGAATTGAGACACTAACCTGCTAAAGAAATTAACCTCCTGGGATGGTTGCTGAGAGGTATCAGGGCTCTCTTTAGACCACAGATATATTCTCACAATGTTTGAGGTCTGATAGATGGAGGATAGGAAGGAAAACTCAACCAAAGGTTGTCAGAATAAAATATTTTTCTGTGGTAAATGAGCTGTCTGGCAGCTTTTCAGTGATGTGGTGAAATGATTTCTATTTCAATTTGTGAAAACTGAAGCTGCCTTAGAAGAGTCCACCCAACTTTATCAATTTATTTAGGACCTAACATAATAGTTATAAAAATCTATTTTTTTCCTCTAAATTTTGAGAGCCTATTATGCCAACCTCCCTGTTCCCATGAAGTCAATGTTCTAGAGGGGAAAGGCAGACAGAAACAAGTAATCAAAAGAAAGAAAGTATATTTAGGTTGTGAAAATAAAAGAAGACTATGTTATCCTGACCAGGTGGCAATATTAGATAGAGTGGTGATGGAAACCTCTTCAGAAAAAATCATTTGAGCTGCAATACAAATGGCAAGAGTTACCCATCTGAAGACCTGAGCATTCTGAGCAAAAAACAAATACAAACAAACAAATGGTAAGCAGCAAATTCTTAGGCCAAAATTTTGGCTGTTGGAGCAGTAAGAACATATGTCAGGACCATATGCAAATGAGGGTACGAATGAGCTCTCAGATGTAGACGGAGGAAGGAATGGGGTTGGTTATGTGGGCTTAGGAATGAAATTTCAACTATATTCTAAGAATAGAAAAAGTCATTGAAAAACTTCTAATAACAGGAGTAATATGATCTAATTTGCATTTGAAGACCATCACTCTGGTTTCTGTAATGAATGAATTATAAGAGGGAGCAAGAGAGGAAGCAGGGAGACTGGTTGGGAAGCTGTTGCAATAATCTAGGCAAGAGATGACGGACATAGTGGAGATGAAGAAAACTGGACAGATTTGGAATATACAGTGGACCTTTTGTTAATTGGAACTCAGACATCTGGCACTCTCAAGCAACCAGCAGTTTCTTGCCAATTGCTTGAGAGTGCTGGTTGTTTGAGTTCTGGTTAACGAAGAGTCTACTTACATTTACTTGGCATTTACAGTCTCCGTGTGCACTGGTTAACTTAAAGTCTACTGTATTTTGAAAGTACAGTCAAGAAGACTTGCTGCTTGGATGTAGATACAGAAAAGGAAGAATCAACTATTTTTCATCATTTCTCTGTTTAAGACTCATTCTGTACTTTTGTCCTCAGTACCGTTAAAACCATCTTTTACTAGTGTGTTAAATAGCAATTTTAAATGTCAGTCTTACTTCAGAAATCTTTTCTGCGTAACCGCTGGGATGTGAGGATGACGGTAATCTTGCTATGGTAATTGAATAAATGAATTTGTAAAGCAGATTCTGAGAAATTGCTTTTAGTCAACAGAACTATAAAGCCATAAGGCATACTATTAGAAGCCAGTTACTTAATTCTGGTCTCTAAATCTGTGCTTTCTAATATGATAGCCACTAGCCACATATGGCTGTTTACATTTTAAGGAAAATGGAAGATTTAGTTAGTCATACTAGCCACATTTTCAAGTGCTCCATAGCCATATGTGACTGCTGACTACCACACTGCACAGCGTAGGCTAGAGCATCTCCATCATGGCAGAAAGGTCTATCGGAGAACCTTTCTCTAAAGCGTTTGTTTGTATTTCTTTGATTTGGCTGTGGTTAGTCATTACATTTGTGAGAGGAGAAAATACGTTATCAAGAAGTGTTATTAATAATGTGTATGAAAACACGCTTGATAGGGAACATGAACTACAAAGAATAGAATTGACCTTAGGGACTTTTATGCAATGTAGGTTATATTAGGTTTTGTCACTTTAGAAAAGGGAAAATTGCATTTTAGAAGCTACTGTACAACATTATGAAATGTTTTAACCTTTTTAAGAGCACCTTTTTGAAGTACCAAGTTCTTATGTATTTCCTTTCTTCACGGATAATTAGACTTGTTGTATTAACAATAATTTCATGTGGCTGCATTTTATATTTTGCCCCTGCTGATATCATATTACATCACAGAAATAATTTTGGATCCTCTGAAGTGAAAGGAAACACACTAAAGTTACTGCCACAGATAAAGTTTCCCAATTCTGAACCGTAAAATAGAAAACAAGGTCATCATAACCAAGTCATCAGAAGACTTTAGTTGTACTAAAGAGTCTAACAGAAATACCATAAAAAGATGAAAGGTTGTCAGTCTTTTGCAGTTAGACCCTGAGGATATTTCTTAGGTTTATAGGTGGTCAAGATTGTTTTCAAAGAATTGCTCAAACTAATCCACTGAATCTATATGTGTAGGCTTTTATTAAAGACAGTCATAAACAGTGATGGTTGTTTAATTCATAGGGAAATTCTTATGCTAAAAAAAGATCATTTCTTTTCAGTGGAAGTTTTCATACAACTTAAATATGTATTTTAAAATTATATATTAAAACTATGGTTGAAAAATATAAGTGAAAATTATAGGTTTTGAGACAAGAATTTTCACTTTTCTGGGCAAATATGTTATTTTAGAGGAATACCTAGTATGAAATGTACCTAAAAATTGCTCTACACCCTAAATTTGTGATGAGTGAGGTATAGCTAAATAGGCCCTAGTTTTTGTCACGAACTAAGGTACATATATTATTTATTGAATGCCAGGCCCTGTACTTGCTACTGGGGATACAGCAGCAATCAAAAAGCCCTGCCATTATCTGGGAAAAGAAGACAAAATTAAATAAGTAAAAAATTAAATAAGTAAAAAATATTGTAACACATGCATAAATCAGAAGAAGCAGTGAAGGGAGATGGGAATGGTGGGGGTGGGAAGGAGGGTTGTTGTCTAAAACAGGTAATGCAAGGACAGTCTCAAGGACAGAGTCGTATTTGAAGGCAGGGAGGGAATGAGATGTAGAAGGGGTCAGCCAGGCAAAGGAGAAGGTGATGTGGAAATCAACAAGCTTTTATTAGGATCTTGTAAGAACTTCCACTTTTATTCTGACTGAGGTGAGGAGCCATGAAAAAGTTTTGAGGTGTGACATGATCTAAAATGTCAAAAGGAGCCTTCTAGCCACTGTGTAGGGAATACTTTGCAGCAAGACAAAGATAGAAGCAGTGAGATGGGTTAGGAGACCATTGCAGTAATCCAGGCAAGAAGTGATAGTGGTGTGGACCAGGATGGCAGCAGTGGAAGTGATGAGCAGCATGATTTTGAATTTATATCTAGAGGCTTTTTAGAAGTGGAATGTAAAAATAAAAGATTAGATACAATTGTTTGGCTAACATTACAATGCCTTTTAATTGCTGCTCCCTAAATATGTCTAAAAATATTTTTCCTTTAGCTGTTTTTATTCATTTTGTTTTCCTTTTGTATTCATGATTTGTTCTCTATTTAAAAAAAAAATAGCTAGGGTTGGACACAGTTTATTTTATGAAAACTTGGTTCAACTTTGCTATTTAACTCCTATACCACTGAGTACTTTCAAGCAGTTCCCTGTTCATCTAGGGCTTATATCAATTTGAATCAGTCTGTTGAATTACCCTGCAAACTTCCTGGTCTTCCTTATTGGGGTCAGTTGGAATTTTCATTTTCCTCTTCTCTTTCACATTCCTGCTTCATGTTAAGCCTTTCTTACTTAGAATGTGCCTGAGTCTGGCCCTCATATAAACTACGGGTTCAGGATGGTAGGACTAAGTGGAAAGGAAGAAGCAGGGGGTATTCTGCACAAAGATTCTTCCTTCCCTTTGCCTCCAAATAACTGTTCTCATCACCTACACCACTAGGCCCAGGTTTTTCTACCCACTCACCATGGGTACGATTCTTCTTTGCATTCCTTAAGTGGACCAGGAAAAGGGAAGAGGCCAGAGTTGAGCTACCTGTTAACCTGGTCTGTTACACAGCTGTTGCTGGGAAATTAAAAAAAAAAAAAAATTTCACTCTTAGAAACCTCAAGAGGACAATTCTGATTCCAGGCAAAGAAGAAAGTTGGTCACCTGATGCAAAAGACTTTGATCATCTGTAGCTTAGACCCACCTTCTCACACCCTCTCCAAACAAAAGTCCTTTTAGGGTCATGGGGCTCCCTCCCTAAGGCCTAGTCATATTGTCAGTACTGCAGGGAGCTGAATGACGGTTCTTGACAGCCTTTAAAATCCTAAACTACGTTTCCCAGAGAAACGGCAGTTTTCAACAAATGTGTGACATAGGCACCATTAAAAAGCAGTTTTCAACAACTATGTGACATACTCATAGGCACCATTATTACCTCTATTTTACAGATAGTGAAACTGAGGCACAGAGTAGTTAAATGAACTTGCCTGTTACACAATTAGAGAAATGACTCCCTTATTTAAAGGTTTTTTAAATGAAATTTTCAAACACAAAAACTAGACACAATAAACCCATCACCCAGATTCAATATGTTAAGGATTTTTCTTCATTTGCTTTCATTTATCTTTACTGAGTATTTTAAAGCCAATCCAGGATATTGATGTCATTTTATGCTACATGATTCAGTGTAAAGCTCTGAAAATTGTGGACATTTTTATTTATTACCACAATACAATTAAGACACTTAACACAGTTATCAATAATTTCTTAGTCTCACCAGATTTTTTTAAATGAGTCTTTCAACAACCTTCATTTTCACTCTAAGCATCTAAACTCATGTGCACTTGAACTGTAACCACCATCACGTTTCACATTATTGGCACACGATGCATATTTTAATAATTGAGTGAGCAAAGACTAGGAGAGCAGTCTGTAGGCGAAGTCTCTAAGTATAAGCACTTAATGCTCTGATTTACCTCAGGATCCGGAACTGATGACTTTAAAATAGGATAAAAGAAGAATGCAATTAAGTTCAAATTCTTTCTCTTCTGGCCTACATGTGGGCTTTTGGCATGTTTTAGAGAGATTGAATATCAAACCCATGTTACGATTTTGTGCTCTTTCACAACATACTTCAGGATTTACAAAGGAACTAGTAAGTAGATTGTACTTTATTACTATTATCATAGGAATGGACTTAACTTAATTTGAAGAATTAAGATGAAAAAAACTGTCTAACCAACTGAATGTCTTCCCAGTATGTTTTTGTCACACCCCTTTTGAGCAGTTGCATGTTTTGAACATTGTGCAGAAAAGAACCTCTTTGCTTCTTCAGTTTATTAGCAGATTCTACAATGAATAAATGGACAAACTAAGTAAGTAAAACTCAGGGCACAGATTTCCCCTTTAAGTAAAAGCATTATGTGGCACAAATTCCCTTGTCACTGGTATGTCTCCTGGCCTCAAATGGAGCGTTTATTTATTGCCATGGTTCAGTAGGTTGTATTCTAATGTCATTGCCACTGTCCTTGAATTTCCTGTGTTATTTTTCTAATTTAAATGTTAATTAATGTTTTCTATATCACTTAATAAATAAAATTTCATAGTATCTAAAAATTTATTTCCATAAATGTCTATCATATGCTACTCTAAAATATGCCACTTATCCTTTTTCCAGTAATTTTCAATAAGACCTTTGTCTTCAAGGACATGGTTTAATTATAAGAAACAACATGAACTAAATAGGAGTCAGAACCCAAGCTCTCTACCTAGCTCTGCTCTAAATAGTGCTACAGTCTTAGACAAATCATTTTCCTCATCTATAAAGAGCTTTGAAAGTGTGTCAGTGATTACATCTGTAAGGATAATTTGTGCATATAATATTAGTTCTACCATAACAAGTTTATTACTATTTTATTGCTATAAATAGGAATAATTTTTGTTAATATGCTCTTGAATGCATGTTTCTAACACTGCTGGGATATTTTAAAATATTTTATAGCTGAAACTAAAACAGAAATCTTCCAGAGAGAGACCTTATATTAACTTGTTAAATTTTACTAATATGCAGGTTGTTAATTTTTCAATAATTTCAATGTGAATTAAGTTCTTATAAAGGTAAAAAGCTATGTAAAGTTAAATTAAATTTCTGAAAAACCAAGTAGCATGTGTTTATAAAAGTACAATATTCAAAAAATACAGAAAAAATAAAATAAGGAATCCACCAGACATAATTGTTTGTAAAATGTGATACTTCCTTCTGCAAACTAGGAATAATAATCAACATGTGGTTTTTCATTAATACTGTATCTTGTGCATTTTTTTCTAATCATCATAAATCCTGTCTTGCACTACTTACCTATTGAAAATGTCAAAATCTAGAACACCAGCAACATCAAATATTGACAAAGATAAACGAACTCTCCTTCACTGCTGGAAGGAATGCAAAATGGTGCAGTCTCTATAGAAGATTGTGTGACTGTTTTGTACAAAACTAAACATACTCTTGTAATACAATCCAGCAATCATGGTCCTTTGTGTTTATACAAGAATTTATAAACATTTGTCCTCACAAAATCCTGCATGGGGATATTTTTAACAGCTTTATTCATAATTGCCAAAATAGGAGACAACCAAGATGTATTGCCATAGGTGAATGAATATGTTAACTTTGGTACATCCAGACAGTGAAATTATTATTCCATGCTAAAAAGAAATGAATGATTAAGCCATAAAAAGACATGGAGTAATCTTAAATGCGTATTATTAGGTGAAAAAAGGCAATCTGAAAAGGCTAGATTCTGTATAATGCCAACCATATGAGATTTTACAAAAAGCAAAACTATGGAGACAATAAAAAGATCAGTGGTTGCTAGAGGTGGGGAAGGGGGAGAGATGAATAGGCAGAGCACAGAGGATTTTTAGGGCAGTGAAAAGCTCTGTATGATATCATAATGATGAATATATGTCATTATACATTCATCCAAGTCCCCAGAAAGTACAACATCAACAGTGAACACTAAGGTAACTGTGGACTTTGGGTTATTATGATGCATCAGTGTACATTCAACTTTGGTAAAAAAAACAGAGGAGGGGGGGAAGCTAAATATAAGGTGATGGAAAGAGAAGTCACATTAGGTGGTGAACTTATTATACATCAAGTTGACAATGCACTGTGGAATTGTATGCCTGAAACCTAGTAATCCTTGCTAACAGATGTCACCCCAATAAGTCTAACAATAAAAATGAATTTAAAAAAAAAAAACAAAAAACAAAAAACAAACCATGTGGAAGTAAAGTTGATAATAGGAGAGGTTATGCACGATGGGGTCGGGGGTAAATGGGAAATCTCTGTACCTTCCTTTCACTTTTGTTGAAATGCAAAACTGCTCTAAAAAAATAAGGTCACTTAGTATTCATTCTATTCTATACACACACACACACACACACACACACACACACACACACACACATACACACAGAGACATATATATAGGTTTACTGCATTTAAAGTAAATGTTGATTTTTACAGCCTTTCTTGACATTCTGTTATATTGAATATTTTTAAATCCCCTACATACACAATCAAAGTATATGTAATTTACTCATTTTTAAAAATATCCTGACCACCAAGGGCAACTATACATAGAATCTATATAAATAATCTATCAATAACCCTATTTTCTCCTTGTTTGTTTGTTGTCATTTGTGTTATATTTTGAGGTGTTTTCTAAATTGAGGTATAATGACATATTATATTTGTTTCAGGTGTACAACATAATGTTTCAATACTTGTATACATTACAAAATGATTACAATACATCTAGTTAACCCCCTCTCCCCATTCTTTAAACCCAGTGCATTTAGTGTTTCATTTCTATGGTCCCTATAAAGCAATAAATCTTAGTTGGGAAGCACATCTTGCCATTTTCCCCAAACTTACACTGAAAAATCATTTATAAAGAGAAATGTTACTGAAATTTCATGTAAATATGCTAAAGAAAAATTTAAAGGATATATGTGTACACATATATGTTGTTTACATACATATCTATGTATATATGACAACTAATTTTCGAGTTTATAAGGAGAAGCAGAAGACCCTGAATAGTCAACACAATATTGAAGGTGAATAATAGTCAGAGGACTGACACTAACTGACTTAAAGACTTACTATAAAGCTACTGAAATCAAAAGAAGGTTTTGTTGGCATGATAATATGCAAACAGATGGAAGACAGTAAAGCACCTAGAAATAGACTCACATAAATACAGTCAACTGATCAATATAGTCAACTAATCAGTACAGTCAACTGATTCTTCACAAAGGAGAAAAAGGCAATCAAGTCAAGAAATAATAGTCTTTTCCACAAATAGTGTTGGGACAACAGGACATACATGGGAAATAAATGAATCTAGATGCAGACTTTTCACCTGTCACAAAAATCAACTCAAATTGGATCACAGACCTAAATGTTAAAACACAAAACTATGAAATTCATCAAACATACTATAGGAAAATAATTAAGATGATCTAGGATTTGGTGATCACATTTTTATGCCTTAAATACCAAAGACATAATCCATAAAAATTAGAATTCATAAGCTTGACTTCACTAAAATTAAAAGTTTCAGCTTTGAAAGACATAGTCAAGAAATAAAAAGAGAAGCTACAGACTGGGAGAAAATATTTGCAAAGGACATATATGATAAAGAAGTGTTAACCAAAATATACAAAAAGTTAAAAATTGAATAAGAAAACAAACAACCCTGTTTAAAAAAAAAAAACTGAGCCAAAGACCTCAACAGACACCTCATCAAAACAACTATATGGATGTGAAATAAGCATTTGAAAAGATGTTCCACATGAGGGAAATGTAAATTAAAACATGGATTCACTACTACACACTTATTGGAATGGCCAAAATCTAAAACACTGACACTACCAAATGCTGACAAGGAGCAACAGGAACTCCCATTCATTGCTAGTGGGAATGCAGAATGGTTCAGCCACCTTGGCAGACAGTTTGACAGTTTCCTACAAGACTAAACCTACTCCATAAGATCCAAAACTTATGATCCTTGATATTTACTCAAAGAAGTTGAAAACTTTTAGTCCACACAAAACCCTGCACACAGTTTATAGCAGCTTTCTGCTGAATTGCCAAAATTGGAAACAAGCCAGATGTTTTGTTCTTAAGTAGGTGAAAGGATAAATAATCTGTGATACATCTAGACAATGGAATATTATTCAGTGTTAAAAAAATGAGCAATCAACCCAGGTAAAGACATGAAAGAACCTTAAAAGCATATTACTAAGTCAAAAAAGACAATCTGAGATGGCTAAATAATGTATAGTTTCAACTATATGACATTCTGGAAAAGCAAAACAATGGAAAGACTAAAAATAAAAAGTCCAGTGATTGCCAAGAGTCCACCCTAGAAAACAAATGAGTTATTAAGCCATGAAGAGACACAGAGGAAACTTAAATGCATATTACAATGTGAAAGAAGACCGTCCGAAAAGGCTCCCTACTGGTTTCAGTGTCTGTACTAGATTGCATTCCCAGCAACATGTGTGAGTTCTAATTGGTCTGCAGTATCTCCAGCTCACTCTGCTCCCTCAACTTCAGGGCTGTACTCATGCCTTTCCTGTTTTCTGTAACACCTTCTCCTCACACTCCTTCTCCTGGTTAATGCCCACATATCTTTATAATCCCCTTTGAATCGATTCATTTAGAGAAGGCTTCTCTGACTGAGAGTGTCAGATACCCCATGGCATGTGACACCGTAGGCTTGTCCTTCACAGCACCTGATCACTGTCTGGTCTCCAATAGAATGCTCAGTGCCTGGCACAAAGTAGGCCCTCAGAGAGTATTTGGGTAAATGAATAAATTAATTAATGATTATTCTTGAAGCTAAATGTTAGAACCATCAGGCTTCTTAGTGGAAACTAAGGTTATTAATTGGAAAAATGTGACAAACTATCAAAAATGTTATTTTTCATTTACTTAAATTTTCTTTTCTCACTCTTAGGATATACATTTCTTATTAAAGGTATCCTAAGTTTTGTGCTATCTGTGGAATCTCTAGCTGGTTAGCATTGGCATTTCTTATTTTAAAAATCTGTATCCAGTTTTTAGTTTTCTGCTACTTTACTATAAAATTTTAATGTAAGAAAAGTATCTTTTTGTAGCTAAAATTATCTAAATCCGAATGATTTTTATCTCTTGATCATAAGCTATGCAGTTGACCATAAAATTGGGGAAGTTTCTCTGGGTTTTTGTCAAAGAATATTTCTTATTGAGAAGATACCTTCAGGGCAGTGCCCAGCCTTGAGTGTTTAACACGTTGACTAAGTAAACTGGTTTGGGAAATTTTTGTCTTATAACTAACATCTATAGAAAATTTAGAGCTTACACAATTCTTTCATATGTCATTTTGTTACTTATTCAAATTTAAACACTTTGAGGTAAGTATTATTATTATTACTGATAACCAATTGAGTCTCAGGGACATTAAGACATATTTCCATGGTCATTAAAATATTGAGTTCCTGAACTAGTTGTTATACCCTAATCCTCATTCTTTAAAGCGTATGCTATTTCTTCCATATCATGTTACTTTTCGTTGTCAGTAAAAAACAGTCTGAAAGTACTTAATTGGATTCTAAGTGAGCTATAAGGTAGAAATTTTTCTACAATATCCCTTCTGCATGATTTTATTTTCAATATTTATATTTTCTTTTTTTTAATTCATTTTTATTGTTAGACTTATTGGGGTGACATCTGTTAGCAAGGATTACATAGGTTTCAGGCATACAATCCTACAGTGCATTGTCAACTTATTGTATAATAAGTTCACCACCCAGTGTGAGTTCTCTTTCCATCACCTTATATTTAGCTTCCCCCCTCCTCTCCCACCCTCTCCCCTTTCTCCCCTCCCTATATATATTTATTATTTAGACAATCATTTTCAATTATTTTTCTTATAGGAACTTCCAGAAGTTTAGACTTTTTGGAGACATAAACATTCCACAACAGCAAAGAAATTATCAAATACAAATACTTCAGCAAGATGGACCCTGCTGGCAAACATATTAAGCAGTAAGTTACATATTAGTGGAAAGGGGCTTATATTAACTTAGTTTTTTTCTGAGAAATTATAAGATATAATCAGAAGAGTAATAATTTTTTTCTAAAAAGAACATATGTCCTGGACATGACTTAACTGTGAAGTACAGTGATATACACATGCCATTCCATGCCACAAATCTTAAAGAGAAATTTAAAAATTTTCAAGGTGATTACTGCTATTTAAAACTTACTTTTCTACTTTCCTTTGCTATAATGTAAGTTGTATATCATCAATCTTTTCTATGATACTAGTGTAAAACGCTGCTATTCTTGGTTGGAGGACATATTAATATTTCTATATGTTAATACATTATATGTTTAATATGTCTATATGTTTAATGTATCTTATTCATCATATTTAAATGTGAATTTTAATGGCATTTATGATAACAATACTTGCAGGTTCAATAGAAATTAACCGAGAGAAAATGGATCTCAACATTGCATGCCATTTCTTGTCTATTTTCAAAAGTCACTGTTAAAGATTAGAGCCAAATGTTAACAGGATTGTTGAGGCATGTGTTTCCCTTACAGAATTCAGCAGCTGTCTGAAGGAATCCTGAGTACTAGTAGGCAACTGAAATGGCTGTCCTGTGCATTCATGCTGGAAGTGGTAACCCCATCATCAAAGTCATCTCTCAAACTCTTCCACCAACACCATGGAGCTCCTGAGTTTATGGGACAACAATATTCCTGGGAACAGCACCCTTATCACTGTAGTGAAACTGGAGCGATTTGTCAATCTGCACTCGCTTTCCCTGGATTTCTGTGTCTTCACAGCTGAGATGACAAGAGTCTTAACTCTTAGCAACCATGTGCCTTTGCAGTGGCTGTCTCTCTGGGTCCACAGTGAGTGGATGATGCACAAGTCTCTGGACAACAGGCCAAATGATGCCTTGTCATGACAGAGCACCAGCCTTTGGGTCTATATAATGGTGTTCGATATCAAGAGTGAAGACACGTTTAAGGTTTTTAAACCCAGTATACTGCTAGAGAAGATTCATTTTGACAGCTCCATCACTTGTGTTTCAGCAGCTGCTGCTGATCTTATAGCCAGGCAGTATGACAAGTTCCTCCCTCATTTTATATTAACGAATGATGTAATTAACATGTCTGGTTTCCCAGATCTTAGTGACAACTCACCTCTTAGCATGAAAGTGCACAGAGCGCCCTCTTCTGGAAATTCACAGTAGGTGACTTTTGTTCACTATAATTTGATACTATTATGTCTAAAACATTTTATTGCTAATAAAAAGTTGCACTGGCATTTATGCTGTCAAAAATTCATATCAAATTGATATGCAGATTTTTATACTTTTTAATGTTTATATATATATATATATATACCTCTTATAAGTGGAAAGTCATATTTCCACTCCAAGTGTTCTGCTTGGAGTTCCCTGTTACTTTTTTCTCCACCATATGATCGATGGCATCCCACAAAAAATTTATCTAAGAAAATATACATAATATACCTACAGTAGATAAATTTCTTCTAATCACAAATGTCCTAAAAGCATAACACAGGAGGAAGAAATGTATGATTTCTTTCATGCTCGCTGCCTCATCTTCAAGAGTCTAGGTATCCACATATTACTTTGAATGACATCTTTTAAATGGTGGCTCCATTGAGCAGGCATATGCCTATTTCTTACTGGGGGCTTTCATCTTAATGTGAACTATTCCCATTCGGAGATTGAGTTGCTATTCTGACAAATTAGAAGAACATTTTATTTGCTTTTTTGGTACTTATGAGACATTTATAGGATACAAAATAGAAAGTCCCTATGAATATCTTAAACTCTATTAGTCATGTTCTATTATTTTTTGAGATTAGTTTTTTAGCCTGCATTTGTGTCTTGCTTTTCAAGTTTTGCTTTGTATTTTGGTCAGCTGGCAGAGGTAGTAGCAAACAATAGGCCAATATTGAAGTTAATAAGTAAAATGAAGATTTTGTATAGGATAAAGAAATGTCAGGTTATTCAAAACTTAGTTTAACCCAGTTTTTTAAAGCTTTTTTTCTTCTTTTAAGAAATAAGATAATGGCTCAACACCTCCATCCATTCTTCTTTATTTCTTCTCAGAGGTAATGATTCTGAAGTTGGTACATATTACTCCATGACTCTTTTATACTTCATCTATTTGCTGCTGTCAACAATTTATCTTTAAAGTTTAAGGTGTTACTTCATACCTTTGAACTATGAATGATAAAAAAAATACCAGTTTCACTAATTAAAAAATACCAGTTTGCTATGTATTATTAATGGATACATATATATGAAATTAAATTTTTTTCTTATGATACATCACTATCCAAAACTATGAAATTATACTAGAACTTTAATTGTCTTTGGTTTTAGTAAATGTGGCAATATCAGAATAGGATTACAATACCATGCAATTCACTACCCATTGTTAGGTTCTTGGAGATTATATTAAACTTACAGGGTTTTTTTTCTGGCTAAACAACCATACTTGCTCTCTCAATATCAATATATTAACATATTTAAAGTAAAATGACCAAAATGGTAGTTGAGATAAAACACTAACTTATTAAATAGACAAAATAAAATGCAAGTAAGTGACTGCTTGTCTTTTGCTTATTTTTAGGGTTACACAGTGTGGGCCCACTACCTCATTGCCATTGCTCGTTTTCGTGGCTCTGATCTGAAAGTGCTTGAAGTCACTGAAAAAAGCCTGGCTGACCAGGATGCGGATTCAGTGCCTACCTTATTGAGCAGGTATCCCTGGTCCTGGGTCAAACCTGGCATGCAGTCATGAACATCTAATCTCTCAGTGTAGTTGTTAAACCAAATCATCACTTACAGAACAATGCAAAGCTTCAGTGAAGACATTTAGCTTGTTGAATACACAATTCCTGTGGTTACTTATGCAAGTCAGGTCTTATTATACGTTTTCAGTACTGTGAATTAAGCCCTTGGTGCTGAGTGTGATCACTATTAGCTTTGTAGGATTATCTACTTCTTGATCAAGCAGTGAAGTCAGGTATTGGTTTAGAAGTTTAAAGTCATGGTGTATTGGGTCTTCACAGTTAATGAACTTGTTACTAAACCTTAAAGGTATACAACTGAAGGCTGTCTGAGGTTGCTGGCTGACTTTAGTTTTCACTGAGTT
>PVJL010018537.1:0-15722 GCA_004026885.1 Lyroderma lyra | reverse complement strand
GGGCTGTGCTCTGCAGGGCGTGGGAAAGGTTACGGGTGTGGTGGCCTCAGGTGCGTACGGAGTTTACACTTAGAGCGTTTCCACACGTGAAGAGCGTTGCAGGACGCCGTGGGCATGCTGAGGTGAGCAGGCACGTTGCCTAGGAGACCCCGGGAGACCTGGAGCCTGACCGCACACGCCCTGGGCACGAGGTGCTGCCGCATGTCCCACCCACGGAGTGGGCTGTCCTGCGGGGTCCGGGGTGAGGTCACGTCCCCGAGCAGCTGCGACTGCCCATGTGGAATGGACACAGGACAGCTTAACCGGGTGGACGCCCTCAGACCCGCCCCCGTTCCAAGTGGGTTTCCCGCCGTGACACGCGCACGGCTCCCTCTCGGGGACCACGCCGGGCGCTCCCCCTCCGCCTGCACGGGGACGCAGTGAGGGCGGGCGGCAGGCCGAGCCTCCAGGGAGCCACCCAGCCCGCGTGGCGAACGGGGAGTGGCCGTCCCTGGCGTCAGCGCGCCGGCCCCGGGGCCTCCCGTGTGACACGCAGCGGCGTCTGGGCGTGCCCCGCCGCGGGCCCGGCCTACCTTGGTACACGGCCTTGAAGCCCGGGGAGGCGATGCTGTCGTCCGACTGCAGGTGCAGCCACATCTGGTTGCTCATGCTCACGATGAGGTCGGGGACGCTGGAGCCCGTCAACCTGTGCGGAGACAAACGTCCAGGCCGTGACTCGGGCGCCCTGTCCCGGCGGGGACCGGCCACGCCCGCCTCCGGCCCGCGCGGGTCACGCTCCCACCGGACCCCGAGCTCGTGGTGCGGCAGTTACTCTCGTCGCCAACGGCAACCGTGTCCCTGTCCCCGGAAACGACGCGGGGCCCCAGCCGTCCCTCGTGTCTGCAGGTGCTCGGCTCGTCCTGGCAGAGGCCTCCAGGCTAAGACGGGGGCCGTTCCGGGCCGATCGGGAGGGCTGGGCACCCTGTGTGACGGGGCTCGGTCACGGCCATGGCGGGACGTCACCTCGCAGCACGTTGGCCGCACGAAGCACCTCCAGGCTGAGGAACGTTCTGGTTCGTTACCAAAGCGCTGGGATCGTGGCGCCAGGAACTACGGGGCACCCTCACGTCAAATCTCTCCCGAAAATACGTTTCAGGGCGGAACAGTACTCAGCACCAAAAAGAAATGAGCCCTCGAGACGCAAGAGACACCGAGGACAGGGACACGCTCGTCACTAAGTGAGAGCAGCCAGCCCCACCAGGCCGCGCGCTGCGGGACCTTCGGGAAAAGACAAGACGCCGCACACGGTCGACAGGTCAGCGGTTGTCAGGGCTGGGGGCGGGGCGGGTGGCACAGGGAGACCAGTCGTGTGACACTGCGATGGTCAGTACACAGCGGTCCAACCCCACGGCAGGCGCCACACCGAGAGGGACCCTGATGTGAACTGTGCACGTGACGGTGACGTGTCCGTGCAGGCTCATCCGTTGTCACCATCGGGTGGGGGCGGTGACGGCGGGGGAGGCTGCGCGTGTCCGTCAGGGACTGCGTGGGAAGTCTCTGTCCCTTTGTCCCAATTCTGTTCTGAACCTGAAACTCCCGCACGAAGTAGGAAGTTTAACGTGTATCTAGGGTGACCGAGGGCAGGCGCGCACCGGGGCCACCGCGGCGTGGCTGACGTCATTGGGCGCGTTTCCCGCGCGTCCCCTCTGCCTACGCATGGGCAGGCCCCACCGGACGCGCGTTTCCAAGTCGCGCCGTCGCGGAGGAACAGAACCGCCCGCGGCCGCCCTGTCAGGAGGAAGGGGGCCCCGGCCCCACGGGCCGAGCTCAGCGCGCTGACGGGGAAGCGTGTCCGACAGAAATCGTGGCAGGAAGCCATCGCGTCCGCCGAGACCGACGTCCCCAATGAGGGGCTTCGCTTTCCGCAAGGTGGCTTTGGGACCGTGGGCACGAGATCCGCCTGTGCATCGCGCCCCTGGTCTGTCGGCCCGACATCCCGGAAGGCAGACGGGTGGCAGTCACCGTCGTTCCCTGGAAGCGTGCAGGCGCGCGTGACGCTGCGCACAGACGGCGCACGAGGACGTATTTCCGTGGGTGACGTGCGCTCGCGAACCACACATGTCCTGCTGGAGACCTCCTTGGTGGCCCCTGCGAGGCGGAGGGTCGTGTGCCCGTCTTCGCGATGCAAACGTCGTGGCCGCACATCCTCCCCGAAGGCACCGACCGCGAACGTCCCGTGTCCCCGTCGGGTTTGACTCGGGTCGGACGGCGGCAGCGATTTGTCCTCAGTCTCTGTCCTGTGTCTTCCGTGCGGGGTCCTACGCGTGCACGTCGGGCGCTGGCCTCTCAGGGGCATCAGGCACTTTCCCGTATTTGTGTTACTGGTAGCTCCTCAGTTTTGCCTTTTTCGTTTACAATATAATTAGTCACGAATTAAAGTTAATTTCTTATCGTTTCCCCTTTTGGGTTCAATTGTTTGAATTGTCCCTCTTACCTAGTGGCCTGTCTCTTCCGCGCGCCTCTGTCCGAACTGTTTCCTCTTCAGCAAACAGAGTCTCTTTGCTGAGCTGCGTGTAGGACCTCGTCTTGTCCTGCTGGACGGAGGGCTCCTTACGGGGTCCCAGGCGGGTCGTCCCTGTGTCCCCAGCTGGCGGGGCGTCTGCCTGGACCTCGGTGTCCGTTGTCAGGATTGGACAGTGATGAGCGATCCCGGCTTGAAATACCGGCGGCGGCCCGTTTCCCGTCCATCACACGCACCCGAGGGCTGTCCGCAGGTGTCCGGCCCCGTGACCGTCTCTCGTCGCATCGACCCCGGCTGCATTCTCTCCGGACAGCCCGCCGGTGCTCGGTCCACACGACTGTTTCCGCTCCGGTTCGGATATTTTCCGTGAAGCCGCCTTCCAGTTCAAACCACAGTTCTCTTCGGTGGCCGTCACCACGCATCCTCTCCGTGTCCACTGGCCGCACCAGCTCCGACCGGCTGTCCCCAGGGCACGGAGTGGCCTCCCGCCGCCCCAGCTCTGGCCTCGGCCCTTTGAGGCAGCTGGTTTACGTCTAAGTCCTTCCGACACCCCACGGGACACACTCAGGCGCCCGGTTAGCACCCTGGGCCCCGGGGAGGGCGCGGGCCGGCACCGGACGTCACGTCGCTGGGGTCTCGGTGAGCCTGCTGGGTCACCTGCGATTCCGGACGGCGCCTGCGGCCGCTCTGCCACCGCGAGTCTCCGTCACAGCCCCGTGTGGTGGCCGCGTCGCTCTGGCCTCGGCGCGCACGGCGGCTGCTGGTCCGACCGCAGGCGGGCTCCCTGCGCTTCGTTACGGGGACGCTGGGCAGCGAGTGGTCGTAAGCTACTTGTTTCAAGTTTTGCTTCCAAGCGGACCGTGTTCTGACAGCGTTGCTGAGCCCGGACGACCGTCTTCTCCTCTGGGTTCCTCTTCGGTGCTCCCGGCTGTGCCGCTGAGCTGGCTCTGTGCAGTGACAAGACGGGGGACCAAGTGGGACGGGACGCGGGCACCTGCTTCTCCGTGCAAAGCAGGGTTGTTTGTTCAACAGTCAGCAGACCCTGACGGGGGTTCTGGTTCGGACAAGGTGCTCCGCCCGCCCGCAGAGCACACAGATGTGACCGGCGTCGCCCCTGCCCGGCCGACGTGACGGTCCGTCGTGTTTTAAGGAGAAAGATGAAATTATCCTCACGGAACACGGACCTGGTTCATGAGTCAGAAAAGCGTAATGACAGTGCTGTGGGGAGGACGCCGTCACAGTCAGGCGGCCCGCTGTCCCTCGGTGCTGTGACCCGGCCCGTCCCTGTCACCTTCCGCTGCCGGCACACCAGCCCTCCCCACCGCGCTCCGAGCACCCGGCGTCCGGCACAGACCGGAGTCACACCCCAGTGTCGCGGGCGTGCGCCTCGGCCTCTTGTCCCGCCACCGCCGGAGCCCCGGGGGGTCCCAGCTGGCGCCACTCGGGCGTTTGACCCTCGGACGCCGGCACGTGGCATGCACCAGGTTTCGAATGAACGCAGGCGTGAAGGACTGATGTTCTCACGGGAGCATTCATTTACGAGGTTCATGTTTAAGCGGACGGGAATCGCCCCAAATTAGGGTGCGGACCCAGAGCGGGGCGTGTGGGCGTCCGTCCCAGCTGTGTCACAATGCACCCCATTACCTTTGCTAAATTGTGTCCGTTCGTCACCTGGGAAACAGCCGCATTAAAGGGTCGTGAAGGACTTACTGGGACCTGAGGCTCCGCTATTTCCCCCGACTCCGGCGGAGGCGGGGCTGGCCGCCACCCAGCCGTGTCCTGTCCGACTTCAGTCGGCGCGGACGCTGGCGGAAACCAGCGCGTTTGCGGCCACAGCCCCAGTGTGTCGGGGAGTTCGCCGACGCGAAGCTGAGCGCCCCGATCATGTGTCTGCCCCCCCCACAACCGAGCGGCCTGCGCTGAGAGAACATCCTCCAAACTCGTCCCCAAGAAAACGGGCCGGTGTTCCTGAGATGCGAGCTGTCCCCACGCGACGCAGTCCTGAGGCGCTGCAGCTGCTGCAGATCTCGTGTCCGAGCAGCTCTCTCTTCGGCCCTCGCTAGAAGATTCCGGCTTTATCCGTGTGTATGCACCAAGTGTGTCTGCTAACGGAGGTGGCAAAATCAACCTGACTCCCTCACCCAGCGTGACACCTGCGCGAGTCCTCGTGCCGCTGTGTCAGTTTGTCCCACCAACCCCTCCCCACATACCCCACTGACCCCAGGCCAAGCCAGCACGCCCAGACAACACACTGAAGACTTGGACAACTGACCTGTCATTGGAACCCGGCCCACAGATCTGACCAGGAACTTCGTGCTAAGCCTTACAGGGTGACGGCCAGCCGCAGTGAGAGGTCTGTGTCATCGCCGGCGTGTCCCAACACGACAGACAAAATAGCCGGGGTGCACTCATCGAACCAGGAGCCAAGAAAACCACAGCTTGAATGAAAAAACACCAACAACTGACAAAGCCTGAAACGAGTCAGCTGCTGGAATGACCTGACACGTCAGGAACGTGCCCCGACAACCACTTTCAAGTTCTGTGCAGTGGGGTGAAAAGAGACAAGCAAAGGAAGTTACAAAGAGGAAGTCAGAGGATGAAACAAGTCACAATAAAAATAGCTGGAGAGCCTCAAACTGGAGTGGAGGTGCGTGCTACCGTGACACGAGGACAGATCCATGAGTTCCCGTAAGCCGAAGAGCGGACAGAAGATAGAAGGCAAAGGACGTGAGCAAACCCACAGGGGCCGGTGGGACGCAAGTGACCCGACCTTCCTGTCACCGGAGTCCCGGAAGGGGAGAAGGGCGGGGGGCTGCACAGGTATCTGAAAAAAACAATTGGTGAAAACTCCCCAAATTTGGGGAAATACATAAACCCACAGTTCTAAGACGCTGAGGGAACCCCGACCAGGATACAGCAAACATCCCCGCGCCAGCACAGATCTAAGTCAACGCCACGACCTAAAGGCAACGCCATTTTGAAACCAGCCAGAGAGAGACGGCTCCTTACTTACAGCCACACGCCCGTCAGGGTTTGAATGAAAAGAACCATCAACCACACATTTTACAACCCCTGAACGTGTTCTTCAGAAATAAAGGAAAAAGGAATTCTCAGACTAAGAATTTGCAGTTAATACCCTGACCTCCCTGATTGGCTCAATGACTCTTTTAAAGTTCTTCGAAAGGGAAGAACTGATAAGAAGAGGAACTGGCATCACTGGGGAGGACGAAGAGACAAAGGATAGGACAGAAATATGGGATATAAAGTCTATCGTTCTGTCATAGTGAGTTCCACGAGTCACATTCAATGGTAGACACAGAAGTGTTAAAACCTTCTGATTCTCAGGACAATGGTATTTAACACTTGGCACCTAAACGGAAGTGAGACTTCCATACTTCATTCGAGGTGGCAAATGCTGGTGTGATGAACAGGAGGAACAGTGGCCACATTATATGATGACACAAGGACTGATTCACCAGGAGACACGCAAGTCTTAAATGTGTGCACACCAAATGTCAGAGCTTCAAAGCACGTGAGGCAAAACCCAGGGAGCTGAGAGAAGCAACATACCAGTTTCCAAGTGCAGGTGAGGACTTCAACACACTCCCCGTTTTAGCAACTAGAGAGAATCAGCTCAGATACAGACAATCTGAAAAATACAACCAACCAACAGGATCTAACTGACTCCCCCCAACAACAGCAGACCGTGTTTTGTAAGTGCATGCAAACACTCGCCAAGGAAGACAATAACCTGAGACAGAAAATGGACCTGCATGCATTCAAAGGAATTAAAATGATACCTAATGTATTCTCTAACCACAGTGAAATAAAACTAGAAACTATTAGCAAAAGGCAACAGGAAAATTTCTAAACACGTGGGAATTCAAGAACAGATTTTTAAATAATCCATTATCCATTATCCAATGACCCAAACAAAATATATAGAACTGAAGGAAAATGAGAACAAAAGCATGTTGCCTGCAGCTAAAGCAGTGCCAAGAGGAAAATTTATAGCAGTAAAAGGATCATATTAGGTAGGAGGAAAGGTGTAGAATAATCACTTCAGTCCCTACCTCAAGCAACTACAAAAGGTAGAGCAATCTAAACCCAGAGCAAGCAAGAGGAACAGTATGGTAAAGATCACTAATCAACCAAATGCAAACAGAGAAACAACAGAACAACCATTTTTCTTCTAAAAATCAATATAACTGATAAATTTCTGAGAAGACTGAGAGAGAGAGAGAGATTGATTGATTGATTGATTACCACTACCAGGAATAAAATAGTGGATATTACTACAGTTTCACCAGTCATTAAAAAGATGGTAAAAAATCTTATGAACAACTTTGGACTCATAACTTTGACAGTTATTAAAAACAGAAACCCACACACTACCAAAAGTCAATCAAGATTAATGAGACAATCTGCGTAGCTCTATAATATAAATTGATGCTGTCATTAAACAGCTCCCCCACAAACCTATAGACCCAGGTGGTTTTACTGGAGAATTCTACCAATTTTTTATAGAAAAATTCACTCCAAGTTTTCACAAACTCTTGCAGAAAATAAGAGGGGAAAAGAACTTTCTAACTCATTTTGGGTGACCGGTATTAATCTGATGCATGTGACAGCAAGGCCATCGTTGCCTAGCAGGGCGGTGTGATGTCCAGGGAAACCCCGTGTCATCTTGGGGGTGGGAATCCTGCAGGGTGACTTCCCCTGGTGACAGCCAGGCCTGGCTCAGTCACTGCAGGAGCCCTATGTGACGCCATCTGTGCAGCGTGCCAACGCAGGGGACAGTCCCCTCCGCTGAAAAGTGACTGCTGTCCTCACGGCCCCGCACCTGGAGGCAGCTGACAACAGGGCAAAGGTCAGTGTGGAGCTCGTGGCCACCCTCCCAGAGAGGCTGCTCTGTGTGTGCGGGGATGCTGAGCCCCACAGACGCACAGCGAGTGACCCCGGCACCGACCCCCACACAGTCCTGGGGGTTCGTATGCAGTGTCACGGGTTGTGAGGCCTTGGGGAGGACACGTGACATTATTCCAGATACGCGCCCGTACCCGCAAGCCCACTGGGGATACGCGGTCCCTGCCCCGGGGGAGGGGCTGGCGTGGAGGACTGAGAGCTCATCCTGTCGACTTTCCACTCTGCTGCGGATTCTGACTCTTTGTGACTTAGGGAAAAACACCCACGGTGACGTGGACGTCCCTAGACCACCATATGGGGCCTTTACTAAACCGCATCGAACCTGGGCATCCGCCTGAGAACCTCGGATGCACAGCGCGTGCGCGCACGTCACTGCGCGTGAAGTAGGGGAGCCGCGCGCCACACTTACACGTACAAGACGGTCCTGGTGTCGCCCACGCGCCCCGCGTCGCCCACCGTCAGGGTGTCGTAGCCTCGCTCCAGGTCGAACTCCTCGAAGGCCAGCTTGATGACCTGAACCAAAGGCAAAGAGAGGCACTCAGTGTGACAGGCGCTTCCTGTGACGTTACATAGCGCAACCATCCCGGCGTCGAATGAATTCTGCTCAATTCCAACGTGTTTCCAATGACTTTAACCCGCTTTGTAAGGTAGCAGCGTGGGCTACTGTAGGCATCTGGGATCCCTCATGATAGAATTTCACATTAATCAAAATCACTATGACTCGAAAGGTATTTAGGGTCAGCCCATATCGCACGTTAAGTCAAACATCTACACGTATCGTACGTTTGCAGTGTCTGGAACGCCCCAAGAAGAAATGTGGGCTGTGCCTAGCGAGCTGCATGCTGAGGACACCCCGAACAGCACGAAGTAAATACTCTGAGTCACGCGTGCAGATTGCGTGTCCTCATTTGTACCGACATGCGGACAAGGCCTTCCGAGGCTGGGGAGGTGTCCTCCACCTAACGCTGCAAAGCCCTTACAGAGGACACTCTGTCCTGGCGGCCAGCCCCGTGACGTCCAGACAAGACCCGTCTGCGTCTGACACACCGTCCGTCACGACAGTAGGAACTCCCCTGAGGAAAGCACAGGGTCCCTTCCCCCTGGAGAACCAAGTGTTCCTCTGCTGACTGACGGCGTGGTGAAGGGGGCTGAGCCGGAGATGCCGGAAACATCCTGGGGGACGGGGAGAGGGTGGGTGGGTGGGTGGGTGGGTGATGGATGGATGGTAGGACAGATTCAAGAAAGTGATGGATGGCAGCAATAGAGGTGAAAGACACAGATAATGACAGAGGGAGGGGGCCAGGGAGTGCAGGAACCACCACTGGGATAGCCAGGGCGTTAGAACTATCCATCGCCTGTTTGTTACCTTTGAAGGGAAGGCATTCCCGGGGGGCCCGGCCTCTGACCCCTCATCCCGGGGGGGCCGGCCTCTGACCCCTCATCCCACTGGTGGGCCCGGCCTCTGACCCCTCATCCCAGGGGGGCTGGCCTCTGACCCCTCATCCCACGGGGGGTGCAGGCCTCTGACCCCTCATGCCACGGGGGGTGCAGGCCTCTGACCCCTCGTCCCAGGTAGGGGGCAGGTGTATGACCCCTCATCCCGGGGGGGGCTGGCCCTGACTCCCCACTTTAGGGTGCGGTTCAGAGCGGTCCCTGCACAGGCGCCCCTCCTGCCAGGCTGATGTCGACTCCACATCTGCTACGTGAAATTCTTACTGAAATGAGTGATGCTCATTATCACTTATTTGAAAAATCTCCTTCAAGTTGCTGTGTTGGGGTGCTGTGTTGGGGTGCTGTGTTGGGGTGCTGTGTTGGGGTGCGCGCCTCGGTTAGCCGTCCGGGTGCCACGGTGCAGAGCCTGACCGTGGGAATGCTGCCCAGGACTCGTGGCTCCCCGTCCGCTTTTCCTGTCTCACGGGCTGATTTCCACGTGACCACGGCAAGCCGGGGGAGAGCAGGACTCAGCACTGTCGCCGAGACCTGGCGGGTCCCCCCACCTTTCCGACACGGCTGCCGTCGACATCCGGGTGACGCAACAGTAGGACGCGAGGGTCACGGCGGACCGGGGAGGGCCGCAGGGAGGGGTCTCAGGACACGAGTGCGCTTGCACGAGGGGTGTACGGGGGCCGCTCCCAGAGTCCCTAAGCCACGGCGCGGGGCGTGGGGTTTGTGCACGCGGCCGGCGCTCGTCAGAGGCCGCTGCCCGGCGGCTGCGCTTGCTCGGCAGCACGAACGCCCGTGGGGAGCACGACGCAGACCCGGCCTGCGTGACCCCTCAGGGTGCCAGAACCAGCTCGGAACGGCGTGCACGGCGGCTTCGTGTCCGTGTCCAAGCGACGCGCCGGCCCCGGGACCGGCCGCCCTTGCTGGGTCGGATCAGGCCGGAGGCGCCGTGACAAGTGACGTTGGCAGAACGCACGACTGAGCGCGAGTCGCACGCGTTTGCGGTTTGTGAGGGGACCGTGACACTCGCGCTGACTGACGCGTGCTCGGGCCGCTGCCGCGTTCTGCGCGGTGAGGGCGCCTGGCGTCCCCTGGCCCAGCGAAGCTCGGGTGTCGGACGCGGCGTCACGAGCTGCAGTCACCGAGCTGCACGTGCCACCTCTGCACTCTCGCTCCTGCACGACGGTGACGTCGTGCCCTGGGGCCGCGGACCCCAGACGTGTGCCTCCCTGGGAAAGGAACCAGGGCTCCCTCCCCGTCGGGGTCTCACTGCCCCCGCGGAAGCCCCCGCACTGTGTGTAATCTGATTCTCTCTAGAAAGTTCTCTCCATGCCCTGGCTACGGCGGCTCCTCCACGGACCCCGACTTGAGTCCCACTTTCTCAGGGGACGTGTGACCCCGCTGTGAGCATCACCCTCCTCTGACAGTCATGACCTAGCTGCACCCCCCGAATCTGACATTATCTGAGTTTTCCTTCTATCGCCCGCCCGCCCGCCTAGCGGGGGCCTGAGGCGGGGGCGGGGGGTCTCTAAGCCAAGCGGTCTGCCCGCTGCCTCACCTCCCAGGCCAGCTGGGGGACTGCATCACCCCCAGTTCCGTGTGCGGTGGCCTCGTCACGGCGGGGCTTTGGCCCCTGGCAACAGCCCCAGTGACGAGGGACGTGGCCTTCAGTGGGTGCACGGGGGCGGGGCTGGGGGGCTGTCCCGTCGGAAAGTTCCGGTATAAATTCTCAGGGGGCGGAGTCATCGCTTGGGCGTGTGTCTGAACTTGGGCTGTCCCTGCCTTGTGCCGCACATTTCAGGGGGCAGCTTCTGGCTCTGGTCGTCGTCAGCACGTGCAGGGGGCCGGGGGAGTCGCGTCCCTGTCACATCTGCCTCCTGGAACGGTGGGAGAAGGTGGCCTTTGGGTCAGCGGTCAGGCCGCCTGCGGGCTGCGTGACGCCGAGTGGAGGTGTCCCCTCTGACCGCGGGGCCGCACCCCCTCCCCCCAGGACAAGCGCCCCCGGAGCGGGCAGCCTGGCCGCCGGCTGACTCCAGGAGCGGTTCTAAGCCTCGCGCCTGCTCAGAGCAGAGCTCTGGTTGGGAAGTGTGAACTGTCACCACCACCTAGTGGCAGTGGCCAGGAATGTCGTCACGCGTCGCAGGAGGAAGAGCTCCGGTCCCCAGCCCCCGTGTCCCCCGGGCTGGCTGCCCCCCCAGCACCGCGAACAGCACCCGTCAGCCCACGCGACGTGGCCCAACACGCAGCGGTGTCCGCGGGAACGTCAGAGGGGTCGCACAAAGCCACCTGCCGACCGGTCCCAGGCGCCTCGGGTGTGCGTTGGCTTTAAACACCTGCTCCGTCCTGATGTGACGCGGGGACTGGGGAGGGACTCCAGGCAGGTTTCAGGTCGAACTGCGGGACTTTCTTGTCTGCACAAACTGTCCATCAGTTCACACGGTATCGAGAGCTAAATTTCTCCACTCCTCAACGGCAGCTGGACACTTAGGGCACGAAATGAAGGAAAAACCCCACTGACTGATCGCAGACGTCTTCCCACCGGCACGCGGCGCCGACGTGGCCAGGCCCCACACCGAAAACACGCACGCACGGCGGCCGAGGGGCTCACGAGGCTCCGGGCACCGTTTCCGTCACCTTTTAGGGAGCTGGCGCGTGTGTGGGCCGCGGGCCGGACAAGCCGCTACACGTCGTCACGGGGCGGCCAGTGTCTCAGCCGGAGATTCATCGGCTGACCCCTCACCGACGGTGGACACGCGTGCGTCCTGGTCCACCCCACCAAGTGTGCCCAACGAGCAGGGTGGGGGTGTCCGCACTTCCCACCTGGGAAGCCCCGTCCATGCCCCGGGCAGGGGTCACGGTCGGGAAACGCTCCCTCGCGTGCGGGGGCACAGGCACCTTCGTCGGCACGAGCTTCGGGGAGCAACCCCCTTACTGGGAGCGTCTCCCAAAGAATCAAATTGGGCCCAATTATCCTTAATGCCAGCGACTGCGGCTTAATTTGGACGGCAATGCCGCCTAATTGAGCCGCCTTCAGGTGTCGGAGGGGTGCGCTCGGAGGCGCGTGAGTAGTGTGTGAGTCTGCGCCCCGAATGCCTCGTGTCTTCTCCCAACTCTTCACCAAAACGGAGGCCGCAGGAGCCCGAGCGCGGGGAAATGTGAGCTGTCGGGCGCCGTGTCCGAGCGGACAGCAGCTCCTCGGACTCTACGCGATTCCACGTGAACACCACAGAGCCGGGAGGCGCGGGAGACGCGCAAGCCCACGCGGCCGAGGTCCTCACTGTGTCGTTGTGCCGTTCGGTCCAGTTTAACACGAACTTGGAAACGTCACAGGAAACGTCACAGAACACACTTCGTGGGCTGCAGTCCCCGCCACCGGCGCCCGGCGGGGCCGACACGGGGCCGACACACATCACGAGCAGAACAGGCGCCTGGGGACGGCCCATCAGGTTTCCCTGACATTGGCGGCGGCACGTGACACCGTGTGCACGTGACAGACGTCACGGGTGCCGTGGCCATCACCCCTGCTCACCGGCTTCCAGATACTTCTTTCCTCTAGCCCCCCGGGAGCTGGGCCGCGGCACAGAACTCGGCCGGACCCGAAGTGGAGTCGCCTACGACGTTCTAGAGAACTCCTTCCATCTCTAAGGAAGACGCGCCCCGTGTCACCAAAGTGACCGTGCTGCAGCCATCTTGTGACCTGAGGAGACGTCACCAGGCTCCAGATGGGGGACAGAGAACGGCCCAGGCCTGAGCCCCCGAGAACGCTCCCGAGCCCCGCATGACACCCGGACAGCCCCGGCCTGCCCTTCCGCTGCGTGGAGTGCTGTCTCGTGGCTGCCACTACCCCCGGGCCAGGCATCCCGCTGACACACTGTGTCACCCATCGTGTCACGTCCCCGGGCACTCACGGGAGGGGGGGCGGCACAGAGAGCGGCAGGAGGAAGGACCCTCCCTGCAGGAGGAGACGCTGGGGGGTGGGCTGTCAGTGCCACGCGGAGAGCACGGGCTTCTGTCTCAGACGGGTGGGCGGGCCTTGCCGAGTCTCCGCTCCTGTGCTGTCAGCAGAGCCCGCGGGCAGTATGGACACCCAGCTGCCCTTCCTGACGTGGACTTGGGCTAGCCCAGGCCGTAGGGGAAGGGAGAGACAGGCAGGTGCACAGGTGCGTCTTCTGTGTGGGACCCCGTTTACGATGATTGACACGTGGCCTGGACTTAACTACGTTTTGGAAGTCTTGGAAGCATGACAGCCAAACTCCCTGCACGCTGAGCTTGGAGCCACTGCCTTCCCTGCAGGGACACCACGGGTGGGCGGCAGAGCCTCAGGGCGTGACGGGGCAGCAGTGACAGGAGATCTGGGGGCACAGTGTGCGGGGACGGGGACCACGGGCAGCAGGTGGTGGTGCTCGCAGACCTCGTGTCCTTTACGAGAGCCTGGGGGACTTTTCAAAGAACCACGGCAAACACTCCCCTGATTTAACACAGTTACATCAGCTACATTTTCTTTTTTAAAAAGCATCTAAGAAGAGTCACTTCTGCCTCCCAACTGCAGAAGTAAAGTCAGTGTTCTGCACACCCCCCGATCAGACACCTTTGGCCCCAGAGACATCCCTGTGACAAGAAAACATCTGTGTGCCCTGGGAACCCCGTGAAAACGGAAGTAGCTTGTTTCCCATTAATTCGACACCAAACGTGCCCCCCAAACGAGGAACTCAATTGTTTTAGCACTTCCTCCCGAACGCCTGTGAGGACGATCCGTGTGACGGCAGCAAACGAGCGGCGTGCTGAGCGCTGATCTTTGTGAGGTGAGAGCAGAGCACAGCAACGAGGTTCCCCCTGGACCAGCGGGAGGCCGTGCGCTGCAACGCAGGTTTATTTTTGTTTTGTTTTTTGTTTTTGTTTTGGTATGTGGGTAGTTCCCTGGCTGGGAATCGAACCCGGGCCGCAGCGTGCAACGCAGATTTAAATGAGCCTCTTCTGAGGGACGAATCAACGCCACGGCTGGGTGAATCCTACTCATCGCACGCGTGTTTGTCACCACGGGGGCGGCTAACGGCTCGTACAGATCCTGACAGTGTGTCCCCCTTGACGTGGTCCCCACAGCCACCCTGGAAACTCGGGGCTGCTGCTACGTCTTTCCCGATCGGGACGCTGGGCCCAGGGAGGTGCATGCAGGTGCCCGAGCTTGCACAGCTTCCTGGGCAAGGCTGGGACCTCCAGGGCCGAGACCAGGGCCAGGCGGACCGTAGGCCTTCACGGAAGTGCTACTAAGCCGCTGAAGAGCCCACGTGGCTGGTGGCACTGGTGGCACTGGTGGCCCAGGGCGGGTTGAGGAGGCCAGCAGGGCATGTGGAGCCTCTGGGGTCAGCAGGAGTGGCCCGGAGGTCCCTGGGGTGTGAGGGACAGAGCAGAGACCAGCTCTGTGCGGTCCCACTGCCCCGTGGGGTCCAGAAGCAGCCTGAGCTGGCAGAACCGGGGGGCGGGGGGCTGAGACCGCGGTGGGGTGGGGGGACAGCCTCAGTTACGACCGGCTCTGGGGGTGGCATGTAGGGCCCAGCGACTGCGGTTAACAGCGCTGTGTCAGGTGCGCCCGGGGGCTGCTGAGAGCGGATATTCCAAGTCCCCGTTACAAGGGAACATGGTGACGCGGGTTCACAAACGTCACCGAGGTCATCCTTTCCCCACGCACACGTGCCACGTGGTCGTGCTGTACACCTGAAGCCAATATGAACCCCACGCCGACGACACCGAATCGAACTGGAAGAAAGGAACACGACGCACGCCCAGCGCCCGGGGAGTCCCCACTGTGCAGCTCGTCCCAGCGGCTGTCCCACAGGCGCCCAAGCGGGAGGCGGCCAAGCGGGAGGGCGCGTGACACTCCCGGGGCCGCCCGCCCGTCACGCCCGGCCAGGTCACAGCGCTGGCCGCCGCCTCGCGCCTTACCTTGTCGGGGTCCGTGCTGGTGATGACCCACACGCAGTGTGCGTTGTCTTCGTACTGCACCGGGTAGTTGGGCGACGTGATGGTGCCGCTGGGTCCGCGCAGGTTCGATCCGCACGTTCTGGCTGGAAATACAGACACGGTGTTACCTTCCCAGGGGCCCTCGGGCGGTGGGCACGTGAGGTGCACGGGGCACCCCGAGGCAGCTCGTGGCGGTTACGATGAGCAACGGCTGTGACCTGCAGCTGGCACGTGCATTTCGCCCAGCCCTGGGGTCCCCAGTGCGCTGTCTCCGGGCTGAAACGGGAATCTTTATGACATTTGCCCGGGCGTCACCACTCACAGAATGACCCGAGTGACGACAGCGTCACGTCAGATTGCTCCATTTCAAAGGCAACTGTGCCTCGAGAGTCCGTCTGTGCCCTTGGGTGCACTTGACTACAACGAGGTCGGGTGAAAAGCAGAGTGAAGTGGGGTTCGGAGACCAGAGTCAGGGGTCATTGGGGCCCCGCGCTGTGTGACCTTGAGCCCGTACGTCCACCCTGACGGCTTCTCCTTCCACAACGGGACACGTGGTCTCCAAGCCCCTTGCAAGCTCTAGATTCTACTCTACAATCACCGGTGCCAGTTTCTTGGCAGCACCGTGCACACAGGAACGTTCCGCACGGAAGCGTACAGAAGGCGACAGGAATGCAGACTCGTACAGGACAAGAGGAAGAGAGTACCTCCCAGTGGCACGACCAAGCAAATCGGAGAAATGACAGAGCCCAACGGCTACGGCCAAATTCCGAAAAAAAACATATTTCAACTGACCTACTCTTTAAGTTTTTCTTTTCTTTCCCCAAATCGATAGACATTTTTTGGAAATCCATCGTCAGCCTGAACTCCAGTCCTAACGTCAATAATTTCCCCGGGT
>PVJL010018536.1:0-15707 GCA_004026885.1 Lyroderma lyra | reverse complement strand
AAAAAGAACCAATCGGTGGTTAGTAACTGCCCTTGAAGGACGCAAAGGGCAACCAATGGGAAGATAAAGAGGACAGCCATTTTGCCCACTTGTAAAAGAGCCACCTTTTCCCACGAGTTGGAACCTAAAGAGGGGGAGTTCTGGGAGTTTTTACTGAGTTCGAGATATTGTAAAGACAACCATATTTCTTCAAGGAATATTTACAGTGCGTGATAGGAGCCAAGAAAAATTTTCATCCTTCATGTGGGGTGAAGTGAGGAATGCTGCTTAAGAGCTTGGCTCCTCCCTTGAGCGGTAACGGGTTTTAAGCCGAACACCTGGTTTCTCCAGGCTCAGAGGTTGAAGGCGGGGTGATTGCCTTTTTGGACCTGCAGCGGACTGCATTCCCCAACGTGCTTTGCCTCCGTCCATACCTTTTCCTCCCTTTACTTTCCGTGGGGCCTGACGGTAATTGTAGTTCCTTTGGGTTATCCATGCCGCCCCGTTGGCCAATGAAAAGGGACAAACTTGAATGATTTCGAATTTTGGGTGGAGAGCTAGTTGTTGGGAGACTCTGGTGAATCCTTTTCGCCACGCTAGCAGAAGAGATAGGGGTAGAAGAGGAAGGTGGTAAGAGAAGAGATTTCTCAGAACAACGTAAGTGTTTTAGATTACTGGTAGGTATTTGAACTCTTTCAATTTGTCCCTCTTAAGTCACTTCCGCTTTGGGGCGGACACAAGCCAAACCTGTGGCGGGAGTTGGGAGATTCTTCAGCTAATACACCAGGTGTGGCCGTCTGGGAGTAACGCGGCGGGCAAGTCTCTAGTTTCTTGTGTGAGAGGTATGAAGTTGAACAGAATTTAATTGCACTTTAAGAAAGTTAGTGAAATGGGATGGTGGTAGTTCCCAAGTCCATAATGCCGTTCTCCACCCCTAGTCTTCAATCCCAGAGTCCCATTTTTCGTGTTTTTTGACTTGCTTATTATTAGGCACTCACACATTTGTGGAGGGTGCTTCTCTAATGCCGTTAGCCGCTGTCGGTGCGTGAAGAATGCTTCATGTCGTCAATTTGACTAAATAGAACTGGGCTCTCAAGTTCTGAGCTAACTCACCCCCACCGCCGCCCACTTTTATAAACTCTAGAATCTAAAGGCGATTCCAAGGGGAAGAGCTGCAGAAGGGCTTAGACTTAGTAATCAAGAACGGTGCTTTTACCATTGTGTGTGTGTGTGTGTGTGTGTGTGTGTGTGTGTAAAGCATACATCAAGTGGCGACAGATGCCAACTATGGTACACCGAAGGTATTATTTAAATACTTCGGAACCCATAGCCCAATGGATTTACCACATTAGGCCCCGGTTTATGCCCCCGTTGGATGCAAAGTTGTATGTTTATCTTTTTGCTGTTGTACTTTTTCCTCTGTGGTACCCTGGGAAACTAATTGAATTAGAGATGCAGAAGGAGTTGTCCAAAAAGACCTTTCCTCCTCAAGCCTAATGGCTTTCATTTTTAAACTCTTCGCCATTGTTTTGACTGAAACTCTCTCAGATAAATTCTCAGTTTTTCACCATGGTTTCACTGAGACTTTTATAAATCATCTTGTAAATGTTTATTGAGCACTTATACTATACTATATGAGGCACAATACCGGACTTTGGGGATAGAGAAGTGCTAAAAAGACAGATTCCTTGTCCGAAATTAGTGACAAAGACAGAGGCCAAACAAAAGTAATGGCAATGTTACTGGTTCTTTTCCTCTCCCTAAATTAAGTCAAGTCTTAGCTATGTTTTCTGCATTGATTCTAGCACCTCGTTCCATTCTTCCTGTGAATTAGAATAAGCATATTTTCTTTTTCTATTATATACATATATATTTATTATTATTATTATTTTTACTGAAGCACTAATAAGTCTCTATCATGAGTGGTATTTTTGCATCAACCAGATGATAAATTTTATAGTGTAGTCCTAGATGTAGGAATGTAACTATGTCTTTCAGTCAACAGTGTTGCGTGTCCACCAGACAAAGCATTGTCTCTTGTTTTTTAATGAAATTGTAATTTTCAATACAATTTAGTGGTATCGTCTTCTATAGATACTTAGTTTTTATTGTTGTTAGCATGGTAACAATGACCATCATTATTGAGTGTTTTCTCTGATCCAGGAATGATGTTTAGTGCTTTAAGTACCTTTTTTCCTACAATATTCTGCAATATTGTTACTTGACATTTTATAGTTGAAGAAAGTAGAACTCCGTGAAGTTTAATAAGACTTTAAGACCTTGATCAGTAAATTTTGGAGCTGAGATTCATATCCAGGTCTGTGTCATTCCTGAGCTGTTAACCACTACTCATGGAGCCTCTCAAATTTTTTTTTCCCCCGGGGGTGGGGGGGTGGGTAGTTGCCTGGCTGGGAATCGAACCCAGGCTGCAGCACTGAGAGCGCCAAAGCCTAGCCACTACACCACCAGGGAACCCCTCTCTCAAATATTTATTAACCCCCCCAAGACATGTCAGACCTATAGGGAAGGAGAAATGTAAAATTCCATCCCAGGATTCTGGAACCATGGTGGCTCTCTCTCCCTTTTTTGAGCTATCCTTTGCTGGGCATGTAATACATATTCACTGTATTTAAAAACACAGGAAAGTATTTAAAAAAAAAAAAGTCATCTGTAATCCTATAACTCAGAGATACCACTATTAAATTTCAGTGTCTCTGTCTTACAGGTGTAGACATGTATGAATTGGTATCATACTACTTTACTCTCTTATAAACCTTTTTTTATTAATAACTCAGTAAGCTGTGAATCTGACTGAATAAATATATTATCACTTCTCGATGTCTGTCTGGTATTTCATTGTATGTCTTTAACATAATCAGTTCCTAAATTTACCATCTTAACCATTGTTAACTGTACAGTACAGTTGTGTTAAGTGTATGCACCTTATCATGCAACAGATTTCTGGAACTTTATCATCTTGCAAAACTGTCACTATAATCATTGAACAACTCCCCTTTTACCCTCCCACAACTCCTGGCAATCACCATTCTTTTCATAACTCATATAAGTAGAATCATTTGGCTTTCTGTGACTGGCTTATTTTACTTAGTATCACATCCTCAGGATTCATTCATGTTGTAGCATATGACAGGATTTTCTTTTTTTTTTTTAGGCTAATTTCCATTGTATGTATACTTACATGTGTTACATTTTATATATCCAGTCATCTGCCAATGGACATTTACATTGCTTTCCTCTCTTGGTTATTGTGAATAATGAATGCTGTAGTGAGCATGGTTGTGTAAATAAATGTCTTTTCAAGATCATGTTTTCAGTTCTTTTGGATATATACCCAAAGGTTGAATTGCTGGATCAATTAACTGTTAAGAGCATTACTTCTGTGAGCTCCATTTTTGTATGCTCGTCTAATTATCCCTTAAGTCTAACTTTTTAGAAATAGAATTATTTAGCCACAAATATTCTCTAATTCCTAAATAGCTCTTTAGAAAGGTTGTGCCCATTTTCTTTCCTACTTACAGTGTTTGAGAGCACTCATTTCCCATCTTTTATTCTATCCAATCTGATAGAAAGTGATCCCTTACTCATATTAATTTAATTTGTATTTAATTACATTCTGTTGATGTTAAGCATCTTTTATATCTGTGTTGTCCATTGTTTAATATCTTGAGTAAGCTGTTATCTATTGTGGTCTCTTACTTGAAAAGAAATTACGTAGGTTTTTAGTTCTTTGACACATATTTTGAGTCTTTACTGCCATTTTGAAATTTGTCCTTTTGCCTTTTAAATGTTTTCCCATGACATAGCTTAAATTAGTTTAGTGTTGAAATCTGTTTTTTCCTTGATAGTTTCTAGTTTACTTGTGATGCTTAAAGCATTTGTGATGTTTAGACATTAGATAATAAAAAATAATATGTATATTTAAATTTTTATTTGTTTTTTAGATTTAATTTTATATTTTATATATACTTGGTTTTGTTTGGACTCTGTTCTTTTTCATTGTTCTGTCTTTTCTTTGACTTGTACCATGCCCATTATGTTAACTTCTGGAACTTTATGTTTTGATTTCTAGGTAGGTAAATTGTGCTTCCACTCTTTTAGACATTTTCATGTCATTCACACACTTTTTTGTATTATTAGATCGATTTTAGTATTATTTTGTCAAATTAAAAATAAATCTCTGTACTTTTATATTATAACAAAATAGAAGTGTGACATTTATATAGATACTGTACAAATTCATATTATAAAGAAAGGAAAGTATTTTAATTTATATTAACAATACAGAATTTTTCATAGATACAGTCAAGTCTCAGTGGGGCATTCTGTGCTCCGTAAAACATGGTTTTATTAGAGTTGGCTCTAAATGGTTACAGTTTAATAGCATATCTAATTTTTAAAATTATATAATCACTTTTAATACAAGGCTTGAATTTTTTAGGTGGTTTTCTATAGAACCTGATAACTTCTGAATGCTTATCTCTAGTTTGTAACTATTAATATTACTGTACCTCATAGCCTTTCCCAAGCACTTCAACTTCAGTATGACCCGTAAATCTGTTCTTTTTTAAAAATTATTGTCTATCTCATTTGTTTATATGGTCAAGAAATATTTATTGAGTTTTTACTAAGAAAGGTACTGGGTGCTGCTCAGGAGAATCAGCTCCAGGCTCCTGAGGTTTGATTCTCAGTTCTGCCATGTACTACTCCTTGGGTGACCAAGGGGAGATTAGTTAACAATCTGTGCCTTATCTAAGTTTATAGATAAGTTTCCTTATCTATAATTGAGATAATAAAATTCAGAGAATTAAATGACTTCATATATGTAAAACATAAAATAGTGCCTGACACACTGTAAATGTGTATTGGTTTTTGTTAATATTTCTATGGACCTGGCTGATGGTAGAGTACTGAAGTAAAACAGTGATGAAAAAGATACTTTATGGTCCTTAGTTTATGAAAGCATTCTAATGAGGGAGAGATAAAATTCAAGTGAACAGATAAAAATAATGCCAATTACAATGAGTGCTTTAAGGAAATCAGCTGATACTAAGCAAAGTATAGGGGAATCCGGTTGGGAGCTATTGCAGTATTCCAGTTGAGCAGTGATAGCTTGGGATAGGTAATGACAATGGAGCTGGAAAGAAATGGATAAGTTTGAGATATATTTTAGGAGTAATTAATGATTAATAATAAGTAGATTTAATTTGGCAATTAAGGGAGAGAGAGAAATAAAGAATGAACCCAGGTTGCTAATTTGAGTAACTTGCATGGTTTTATTATTTCTGAGAGATTAGGGAGCACACACATTTGGTAGAGAAATCAAGACATTAGTTTTGGACATTTATGCTAGAAATGTGTATAAGATATCCAAAATGTGAGGTAGGTAATTAGATATAGGAGTCGGAAGTTAAGAGATCATAAATTGTATTACCTGGACTATTTGTGATAGCCTTCTAAAAGGTTCTCCCTGTCCCCATATTCCAAATTTGACAAGGTAATCTTTGTAAAATAGTGGCCTGATTAAACTCTAGGAAAGTTCCCAGTTACTTACAGAATAAAATCCAAACTCTTTTAACATGGTATATGAGAACTTCCCTGACCTGGGCCTGTTTTTTACTTCTTTACCGCTTGTCACAAGCATCTTTTTTTTTTAGCTATATTAAAGTGTTTAGAATTTCCTGAAACTCTGTGCTTTTACAAATGTGGCTTCTTTTTCCCTAGCACAGCCTTATCTTAATTCTCTATCTGTAAACTTCACTTTTATTTCAAATTTCAATTCAAGAGTTACATCAAATATTTAAACAAGTTCTACTATGTACCAAGCATTTTTTCTCCTAAATGAATCCTTCTTTGATTGCTTGCTATGTTACACAGAGTCAACTGTCCCTCTTATGTATGGTATTCTAATATATACTTCTTTCATAGCACTTATTGCATTGTGTTACTATTATTTGTTTACAACTTCTATTTTTTTATTTTAGGTTGAGCTGAAAGGTGAGGCTGCGAAGGCTCAAATTCATCTTTGGGCATCTAGTACCTTTTGCAATGCCTGGTACATCATAGGCACTCAGTAAGTATTTGTTAAAAGAGTGATTTTAAAGAGGCACTGTTGCATAATGACAAAAATTCAGATTTTTAAATTAGACTAAACTGAGTTCCAGACTTAGTACCACCAATTGCTGTCTGGTTATAAATTATTTACATCTCTGAACCTCAGTTTTCTTGTCCTAACACTATTTATCTTTGTGTTATTCTGAGAATTATAGGAGATTTTATAAAATTTCCTCGTGTATTGCCTCACAGAAAGAAGTCACTCAATAAGTGGGAGTTAGTTTATCATTATCCTGAAAATAGTTGCTATTAGTGTCCTTCCTTTTAAAGTAGTTAGATATTAGGGCAGTTTTTAAAAAACATTTTTATTAAAGTATAGGTAAATTACAGTATTATATTAGTTTCAAGTATACACTATAGTTATTCAACATTTATATACCTAAAGAAGTGGTCACTTTGATAGGTCGGATAACCAGCTGACGCTGTACCACACTGTCACAGTATTACTAACTATATTCCTTATGCTGTTCATTACGTCCCCATAACATACTTGCTTTGTACCTGGAAATTTGAAGCTCTTATTCCCCTTCACTTTTATTCCCCCATTTTTAATTTTTCAGTTACAGTTGACAGTATTATTTTATTAATTTCAGGTGTACAGCATAGTGGTTAGACATTTATATAATATAAGAAGTGATCCCCCTAACTAGTCTAGTACTCGCCTTGCAATGTACATACATAGTTATTACCGAATTATCAACTATATTTCCTATGCTTTACTTTACACCCCATGACTGTTTTATAACTATCAATTTGTGTTTCTTAAACCCTTCGCCTATTTACCCTTCCCCCAACCTCTCTTCCATATATCACCCTGATAAATCTAGTACCTATCGGACATAATATATAATCATTGCAATATTATTAACTATATTCCTTATGCTGTACCCTACATCCCATGACTACTGTGTAACAACCGATTTGTACTTAATCCCTTCCCATTCATTTAATGAATTCCCACCTCCTTCCTGTCTGGCCACCATCAAAATGCTGTCTGTTATCTATGAGTTTCTTTCTCTTTTGTTTGTTTATTTTGTTCTTCAGATTCTGCTTACAAGTGAAATCGTATGACATTTGTCTTTCTCTATCTGACCTACTACGCTCAGCACATTGCCTCTAGATCCATCCCTTTTGTTACAGATGGCAAGATTTCATTCTTTATTATGGTTGAGTACTATCCATTGTATATATGTACCACTTACTTACTCATTCGTCCATTCAGAGACACCCAGGTTGCATTCATGTCTTGGCTATTGTAAATAATGATGCAATGAACATTTGGATGCACACGTCCCCTCAATGTGTTTTGGATTTCTTTGGATAAATACCCAGATGTAGGATTACTGGGTCCTTCTTTGTCTCTTGCTATAGCTTTTGTTTTAAAGTCTATTTTGTCTGATATTGCTACCCCAGCTTTTTTTTTTTCTTTTTTTTTAAATGTGGGTACTTCCCTGGCTGGGAATCGAACCCAGGCTATAGCATTGTCAGCACTGAAGCCTAGCCAGTGCACCACCAGGAAACTCCTTTACCCAGCTTTTTCTTTTGTCATTTCTGTTTTCATGAAATATCTTTTTTCATCCCATTACTTTCAGTCTGTGTGTGTCTTTCAATCTGCAGTAAGTCTCTGTAGGCAACATATGTAAGGGTCTTGTTTTCTTTTCCATTCAGCCACCCTGTGTCTTTTGTTTGGAGTATTTAATCCATTTACTTTGAAAGTAATTGTTGATAGATATGTGGTTACTGCCATTTTATTATTCTTATATATATTTATTTATTTATCTTAAAGAAGTCTAACATTCCTTGTAATACTGATGATAAGCTCCTTTAGCTTTATATCTTGTCTGGGAAACTCCTTATTTGTCCTGTGATATTAAATAATAGTGTTGCTGAGTAGAGTAACGTTGGTTGTTAAGTCCTTACTTTTCATCACTTTGAACATTCGCTGCCAGTCCCTTCTGCCTGCAAAGTTTCTGTTGAGAAATCAGCTGACAATCTATGGGAACTCCCTTGTAGGTAATTACTGCTTTTCTCTGGTGGCTTTTAAGATTCTCTGTCTTTAACTTTTGGCATTTTAATTATTTATATGATATGTCTTAGTGTGGGCCTCTTTGGGTTCATCTTGTTTGGGACTCTGTGCTTCCTCAGTTTGAATATCCATTTCCTTCACCAGGTTAGGTTAGGGAAATTTTCCATCATTATATATATATTTTGTTTGTTGGTTTGTTTGTTTGTTTTGGTGGTTCCCTGACTGGGAATCGAACCCAGGCTGCAGCATTGAGAGTGTTGCAGCCTAGCCATTACATGACCAGGGAACCCCTCCATCATTATATTTTAAAATAGGTTTTCAATTTGTTGCATTCTCTCTTCTCCTTCTGGTACCCTTATATTGCAAATGTTGGCATGCTTGATGTTGTCCCAGAGACCCCAGAAACTGTCCTTATTTTTTTGGATTTTTTTTTTTTTTCTGACTGGGTTTTTTCTGCTGCCTTCTAAATCACTGATTTGATTCTCTGCTTCATCTAATCTACTGTTGATTCTCTATAATGTAGCCTTTATTTCAGTAATTGTATGCTTTGTTTCTGCCTGGTTCCTTTTTATGTTTCTGTCTCCGTTTTTATGTTTTCTATCTCTTCGTTGAACTTCTGATCATTGAGCATCCTTATAAACGGTATTTTGAACTTTGCGTTTGGTAGATTGCTTGACTCCATTTTGTTTAGTTCCTTTTTTGGATCTTTGTTCTCTTCTTTTATTTAGGACATGTTTCTTTGTCACCTGGTCTGGCTGCCTCCCTGTATTTGTTTCTATGTATTAGGTAGGGGTGCTATGTCTGCCAATCTTAGTAGCCTTTTTTAGTGGGTGTCCTGTGGGGGCCAGTAATGTAGTCTCCATGTTCAGCAGAGATTGGTGCTCCAGGTATGTTTCTTGTATGCATTGCATGTGCCCTCCTGTTGTAGTTGAGCCTTGCTTGCTGTTTGCTGATTGGTTGTGAGGACTGACTGTTCATACAGTGGAGGAACTATTGTGCAGGGCAGACCTTATGTAGTAGGATTTGCTTTAGCAGGGCTCTGGTGCTTGCCCAGTGTGCCCTTTGGGTTTATTGTCCCCTGAGGTAGCTGCTTGATGCTGCTGCTGGGTCTGAAGCTGGTTGCTTGGTATACCAGCCCTGTAGCCTCTAGAGAGTGGTCCTACCACATGCCAAATTCAGTGGCAGCCTGTACCCTGCCCAGCAGAGCCACCTGGAATGAGCCACAAAGCAATCTGCAGATGGCCATCTCCTCCACTGTGCTTGGAGGTGCCTCGAGAGGCTAAGCTAGGAACCAAGGCTGGTGTCGCCAGTGCTGGGCTCAGGGTTTCTCAGCCAGAGGTACAGAACATACCAAAGCCAGATATTACTTGTTTGGGTTGTGTGAAACTTTGAGGAATTTTAGGAAAGGCTACAACATGAGGCAAGGCAGGCCATTTGTATTGGAAAGCTACTGGAAATGGCTTGAGTGGGCCTGAAACTTGGATGGGATGGGATCTTGGAATCAGGGTGAATGAACAGTGTTACCCAGGTTGATGGAGATTCAGATGCCTTGGTTGCCTGAGTGTGCATGCTAGCAGAGAGGATGGATCTATAAAGAAACAATGACTTCTGCCAGCACCTTTGCCTGGTAGAAAGTTGCTCCTCCAGCTCTCACCCTGAAGCCAGACAATTCAGTTCCACCTTTGTGTACCATTTTAAACGGGACAGAAAACAATAGTACCATCCCATTTCAAATGGTACTTATGGTCAGCTTAGTCTCACAGGGCTACATTCAAGATGTCAGTAGGCTGACTATATGAGGTTGGACAATTAATTTCATGAATGCATTCTAGAAAAAATGCTATATACCTTATTGGTGAATATCACTATGGTCACCTTGAAAGTACTCCCCTTGGGAAGCTATGCACTGACACTAGTGCCTAATCCACCCTTCAGAGCAATTTTGGAACTCTTTTTCTAGAATGATCATCAGAGCTGTCGTCATCCCCAAAATCTTACAATTAAGTTTGCAAACTTGTCACCATGTGCTTACATTGGCAGCACTGTACAAACAACTCAGTAAGGTGTCATAACCTTGCCAAGATTATGACACTTTACTTAGATGTTCTTGGCAAGGTTATGACACCTTACCGAGATGTCCTTGATAAGGTTATGGCACCTAACCGAGATATCCTTGCCAAGGTTATGACACATTACCGAGTTGTTTGTACAGTGCTGCCAACCTAAGTGTACAGCGGCAGGTTTGTGGATTTAATTGTCATATTTTGGGGATGATGGCAGCTCTGATGGCCATTCCAGAAAAAGAGTTCCAAAACTGTTTTGAAGGGTGGACTAGGCGCTGGCATCGGTGCATAGCTTCCCAAGGGGAGTACTTTGAAGGTGACCATAGTGGTATACAGCAATGAGGTATGTAGCACTTTTTCTAGGATGAGTACATGAAATTAATTGTTCAACCTCATGTGTACTGTTTGAAATGGGGCAGTTCAGTTATTTTCTGTTCTGTTTCAAACAGTACATGTAATCAGCCTACCCATATGTCCCTGGCAGCTTTCGAGCTGCTGCCCCAGTGCTGGCCCTCATAGCAAGCAAGTCCATCAGGCCCTTTAAGAGGAGCACCTAGGACTGCAACCACCTTTGTCTCATTCAGCCACAATCTCCTCTGGTTCTTACAACCACAGGTTATGGGGACTCCTCTACTTGGTACTGAAACCCTGGATTGAGGAGCCTGGTGTAGGGCTGGAACCCCTTGCTCTCTGGTTGGGGGGATCTCCATAGCCAAGGTATCCCTCCTGATTTTTAATGGTCACAAGCAGGTGTGGGACCAGTAAGTTCCTTTTCTCTGCCCCACCTACCAATCTCAAGGTGGCTTCTTCTGTATGTCCTTAGTTGTAGGGCTCCCGTTCAGCTAGATTGCAGCTGTTTCTCAGTGGTGATAGGTCTGTAGTTACTTAAAATTTTGATGTGGTTGTAAGAGGAAACAAGCACAGCAATTACGTAGTCCTCCATCTTGACTGATACTGTTATAAAGCCCCCAAAGTGACTTTTAAAGTATTATATAATTTTATAATTAACTGGAATTTATCTTTTATCAGTTTAGAATATTCAATTTTATTGACAAAAATGTCATTTTAATTTATTAAATTTAGGTTGTAGCTTACTAACAATCTATAAATATATAGCTATATCAGGTATTAACATGCAAATAGAATATACACTGTGATATAAGCGTGTTAAAATATTAAAGTAGATACATTCCCAAGTCATGATCAAATTAAAGAGTTTCTATGATGAGTATATAACTTTGTGTATAATCACTTTGGAAATATTTGAGCAGATGAGTAGACATCTTCATTGACTACCTTTTCAAACTCATAATCACAAACTGTTTGGGATTATTGTGTGTGTGTGTGAGTCTGTGGTTCCTGGAATTCATGTAGTTTAAAGCTGAGATGTCCATCAGACCTGCATAGTCATTATTTGTAGGGACTAGCAATTTATTCAGCTACATTTGTATTTTTAATACGGAACTTGAAATTACTTAATGTTATTACATGGTTACTTCTGTGCTTACTTAACTGGGAAAGAGTTATTTACTAAATGTACAAGCTTCTAGTTTTCCCCCTCTCCTCTTTTCACTTGCTTCTTATTATCAGTGGAAAGAGAAAAGAGGAGTGAGTAATCAAATCTTTTATCCTGTCACCCAAGATTTGTTTAAGATATTTCATTTTCATACCATTTACTGATTTTTGTCTATGTAGTCAAATTACCATAATAATTAGCACCATTTCTACTGATAATTTTTTTATTAGGATGAATCTATAAAATTTAGTTATCTAGATTAACTGTATTTGTTTTTAAATTGAACAGAAGATTTCCTTGATACTCTGTATTAGGAAGAATTTTCCATATGTAGGCCTCCTTTTTATCTTAGATCTTTCTAGAGTATTCTAATATTTTAATATGAAGTCCTAATCTGTATATAATAAACTATCTGTTCTAATCTCAATCACTCTGCAACATGTGTTCCCAATTTCCCTGTTGTAACTAGAACTTGGCTTACTGTTCGTGTTTCTAGGCGGCTTCTACATTTGATTGTATATCCCAGCTGACACACATGCTAGTTTCTTATTATAGTTTCTGGACTGCTGTGTCTCCTGTGAACTTTATTTCTATACTAGTTCAGCCATGTACTCTTATGGTCCCACCTCATAGTTCTCATTTCTAGGAACTATTCTAAACTCCAATCATGGTTCCCCTGTTCTTTGAAGCATTAAAAACAAATAATGTAATATTAATTGCTTAGTACTGGGCACTGCTCTAGGTACATCGACTATACCAGCAAATAAAACAGATAAAATCATCTGCCTTTATGGGGCTCGTATCCTAGTAGGAAAAGGCAGACAATAAACAAAAAACATAATAAATAAGTAAATTATATAGTGTTCTACAAGGTGATAAGTGCAATCATGAAAGAAAAAGTAGGGCAGAAAAGAGATAATAATAAGTTGCAAATAGTTTTGTTTGGTTTGGTTTGTTTTAAAAAATTTTAAATTCTAAAATACTTTAAGATTTATAGAAAGTGACAAGAATAATGCGAAGAACTCCCATATGTCCTTGACTCAGAATTACTTACTGTTACTATTTTGCCACATTTACTTTAGAATTCTCTCTCTCAAAAATATGTAATCCTTTATGAATTTGCATGTTATCCTTGTGCAGGGGCCATGCTAATGTCTGCTGTGTTATTCCAATTTTTGTATTTGTATTGCCGAAACAATCACAGAAGTTGCAATTTTAAGTAAAATGGTCAAATAAAGTTTTCATTCAGAAATTGATGTGTCAGAAAAGACTCTTAAAAGAAGCAAGGGAGGTAGCCATGCAGATATCTAGGGGAAGAGTGGTAAAGGCACTTGCGTCAGTAGCACAGTACCCAAAGCAGGAACATGTAAGGGTGTCATTGAGACAGGAAAAAATGAGGTAGAGAGGTCATAGGAGTTATGAAGGACAGGTTGTAGCAGGACTAATAAGCCATTAGTAGAGTTTTTATTGGAGTAAAATTGGGAGCCACTGAAGAGTTCTAACAAGTGATAGGATTAGACTTCCTTTGTCTCACTGATTGCTATACTGAGAGAATGGAGAGAATGAGGTAGATGCCGGGTTTTCAGACTAAATATGAGAGTGGTTCAGATCAGGTGAGTAGATTTTTGAGGTGGTAGGAAATGGTAGGATTCTGGATGTATTTTGAATGTAGATCCAATGGGAGTTGCTGGTAGATTGGATGTGCTGTATGAGACAAAGAGAGGAATCAAGGAGTTTGCATAACTGACTGGAAGGGTGAGATGGGGACTGCTGTGGAAGGAATAGGATTTAAGAGAAAGCTCTAGAGTTTATTTTTGGTCATGCTAAGTTTGATATGCCTGTTAGACTGTTAGATAAAGGTATTTTATTAGAAATATGAATCGGAAGTGCAGGAGAGGTCCTATCTCCATAATATAAATGTTGGAGTCATTGCTATAGAGGTAATATTTAAAGTCGTGAGATTAAAAGAGATCTCTAAAGGACAGAGCAAAGGATACTGAGAACTGAATCCTGGTATACCCTAACTTAAGAAGACAGGAAGATGAGGAAGAACAAGCAAAAGGTTAGTCTCAGAAGAAATGACTAGTGATATAAGATAAAAACTATGAGGATGTGGTATTCTAAAATCTAAGTGAAAAAATTGATTTAATGAGCAGCGAATGGTTTACTGATAGGTCTAGTAAGATGAAGACTGGGAACACCTTTCTGTTTTCTTTCACTGCTAACTCAGGGCCTTTATATATATTTCTCGTCTGGTTACTGTCTATGTGTATTCTTCAGGTTTCAGCTTTGATATGTGTCTTAGGAAACCTTTCAAGTCTCCAAATCTGGAAACAGTGTATCTTATATGGTTCCTTAACACCAAGTATTTCCCCTATACAAATTCTTCAAAACTGCATCTATCTTCTTTGTTTTTATATGATGGCTGTCCAGAAAAAAATCCAGCCATAAATGCCTCTGTTTTTCATTTACATAGCTGAATACTTTCTGAACATTCCTGTATATTCTAACCAGAGCCTTGCACAATGTCTGCTTCATGTACACCCAAATATATTTTTGTTGAATGCATGGTAGAAATTCAGGAATGAAATTTATTAGATGGTTATTTTTAAAGTAATTCTAGGGCAATATTTTGACTATTTAAAATGGATATTTCCACTAGGAGTTATTCCTGATGCAGAGGTGGAACATTCCTGTGTTGAAAAGGGAGCAAAGACCCAGATATATGTTACTTGTGCCTCTACCACTAGCTACATGATCTTAAGAGTTTTATCCTTTTGGACTTCATTATCCCAAACTTTCAGATTCATTGGTATGTGTTAAACCAGAGTGTTTGTTTCTTTGCATTTTTTAAGTAAACTTTTTATTTTGAGATCATTGTAAATTTACATGATGTTGTAAGAAATATTAATGAGAACTTGTGTACACTTACCCAGTTTTCCCAGTGGTAATATCTTATAAAACCATAGTACATTATCACAACTAGGGTATCAACACAATCAAGAAAGAGAACTTTTCAATCTCGTAGGGATCCCTTATGTTGCCTATTTATAGCCACAACCACTTCTATCCTTCCCCACCCTTAACTCCTGGCATTTACTAATTTGTTCTCCATTTCTATAACTTTGTCATTTCAACAATATTATATGAATGGAGTCAAATAATATGTAACCTTTTGAGATTGGCTTTTTTCATTCAGCTTAATTCTCTGGAGATTTTATTGCTGAATAGTGTTCCATGATATTGGACGTACCACACATTCATTTAACCATTCACCCATTGGAGGATATCTGGGTGGTTTCCAGTTTTTGGTTATTATGAATAAAACTACTATAAACATTTATGTAGAGGTTTTGCATGGACATAAGTTTTGATTTCTCTAGCTGAAATGCCCAAGAGTGCAACTGCTGGATTGTACAGTAATGGCATGTTTAGTTATTTAAGAAATTGTCAAATTGTTTTTCCAACTGACTATGTATATTTTACCTTCCTAAAAGCATGCATCAGGCCGGGATTTGTTTTTCTGGGTTTTGTTTGTTTAAATCTTTGGATGAAGGTTTACTACTTTTTAGGGTCTGTAGCCATACAAACTTGCATTTGAATCCTGGCTGTCTTCCCCACTGTATCATAGTTTCCTCATTAGTGAACAAGAATACAATACTTGTATCATAGGCTTGTTAGGAGGACTAAATGAGATAGCATATGTTCAAGTACTTGGTATGTAATAGACACTATTTGTTGTATGTTAGATACTCCAGAAATAATTAGTTCTTTCGCCAACTTTAGAACTAATAACTGGGCCTATTTTTGGTGGTATTCATGTTTCAGTGGCATGTGATATCATCTTAAGAATTTGTTTATATTATTATCAGTTCCATTCTGTTCAAAGGGTTACCATTTCTTTGTTTTTCATCTTTGTTAATTTTTCTCAGAAATCTTTTATAGTTTTCTTGTATACAAGTTTTTCCCATCTTTTGTTAGACTTATTTTT
>PVJL010018535.1:0-15717 GCA_004026885.1 Lyroderma lyra | reverse complement strand
AAAAAAAAAAAAAAAAAAAAAAAAAAAAAAAAAAAAAAAAAAAAAAAAAAAAAAAAAAAAAAAAAAAAAAAAAAAAAAAAAAAAAAAAAAAAAAAAAAAGAAAGAAAGAAAGAAAGAAAGAATGACCCATGTGTATAAACTGTTTATGGGTAATTTATGAAATTATCCCCCATTTAATTGTAGTTGATAATGGTAATGACATGGGCAATTCAAGTACCTATTAAGAATCATGCTGTAAAGCTGACACAGGTGGGACCAGAGAACTGTAACCTTTCCAGGTAACACACAAGCAGGTGTTGTTCCCAATGACACCAGAAAACCACAGAGAAGAGCTTTTCCAAGTGACGCGCACACAGGTGCTGTTCCTAAAACGACCGCTAGAGGACAGCAGAGAGCAGCATGTTCTTGTTCCATGTTAAAATGAGAATCAGAACCTCTGGTGCTAACTCACTTGGAGATAAACCCTGTTTATGACGTTCACAGGCCTCATATCACGTACTGCTTCCACTCACCAGAGAAGCTCAGACCCACGGTTCAGGCAAAACTCCTTGGATCAGCAATTAGCCTGGAGAAGTGCCAGCTTGATGTCAGGTAGAGGAAACTGGCCTTTACATGTACACTAGTAGGCCTAAACCTTTCTCTGTTTTTGGTAGGTCCCTGACTGTGAATCAAACCCAGGCCTTGGCATTGAGAGCCCCGAAGCCTAGCCACTACACCAGCAGGGCACACCAATCTTTATTTCTTTTTTTTTTTTTTTTTGATTCATTTTTATTGTTAGACTTATTGGGGTGACATCTGTTAGCAAGGATTACATAGGTTTCAGGCATACAATTCTACAGTGCATTGTCAACTTGATGTATAATAAGTTCATCACCTAATGTGACTTCTCTTTCCATCACCTTATATTTAGCTTTATTTCTTGATAATAAGAAGCAAGAAACAAATACACCTACACCCAGTACTCCTCCCTCACTATTGTACACCAAAAACAGAAACAAGAAGCCAAGATTTTCCACTCCGACCTCTTCCTCTGGTGGATACCCTGAGAACCGACACCCCCGCCGGGGACTCAGCGGTCTTCCAGGGCCACACTCCTCACCTTTTGCTTCCACAGTGGTCCCTGTATGAATCCTCCTGAAGGCTCCTGAGGTTACCTGAACCCTTCAACATGGTGGTGCCACCAGAAAAAGCGTTAGAATCCTCTGAAAAGGCCAAGCAAAGTCGAGGTGCTCCCACAGCCTGCTCCAGTGGTACCATGCTGGCACCAGATGGGGTTGTGTAGGATCACACGTGGACACGTGGGAGCTCACGGAGGGGTGTGAACTGGCTGGAATCCAGCAGAAGTGCCCGCTAGACTAGGTCTGGTGTTGTCAAAACTGAGGCTGCTCTGACTGTCCAATCACAGTATACCTGCATCTCAGCTCCTCCCAGCTGGACTTATCCTCTACCTCGGCCCTCGGGCCTTAAATTAAAGCCCAGTCCAACCCTCCAGCCCCCAGCTGAGGCCTCTTTGGAGCCAAACAGTCAAAGGCTGGGAGGGCCTGTGGGAGTGATCTGACCTGACTCCTCCCCTGGGAGGGGCTTGTCCACCTGGGCAGGCCCAGGCTTTCCCCCAAGCAGAGTGAGAAGTGCCTGGTCCCCTCGGCCCCAGTTGTCAAGGGCCTCCTCCCAACCCTGAAACAGTCTTGGGTCACCACTGGATGATAGCATTTCCACAGCGGGCGATGGGAGAGAAAAAGGGTTCCTCGACTCTTGGAGTTGTGTCTCACTTTCAACTGTAAGGTGACATCAGTGATTCTGGAAACATTTGACTTTACTTTCCAAAGTCTCTACCTGAGCTCAGATGTTATTTCTAAGAAAGGAAATAGACACAAGAGGAAACAAATGCATCTCACCAAGGTTGGACACACATGCATTGATGATGGGTCTGAGCTAGTCAGCTGTTCATCCATTCAGTACGCTTAGTGAATTCACATGGGAGCAAACACGTTCAGACTAAATAGCACTAAGCAGGTATCAACCTGACACACCTATGCTTAGGCCTTTGCTCTTGCCCATGAGAGGCTGTGAGGGACCATGCAATCTCTCTGTTTGTGATTGGTAAATTGGAGATCATTAATTCTTGTGCTAGGATTTTTGTCAAGTTAATCAGATTTTGTGTATAACAGCTTTTACACCATGACTGGTACAGAGCAAATTTCTAGTAAGTGTTATTTACTGTTTTAATGATGACGGTTATGAGTCACTCAGCTGTTTATCTCATTTTAAATGTGGTTACTGAATTTATAAGAGTGAACATGTTAAGACTAGAGGTGAGATCTCTAAAATAAAGTTGTATTTGAGACTTACTGCTATTAGGCAAAATTATTTATATTTATACTGATATTTTTCATCCTCTATTGAGAGTACAATTGACTGGAAAGTGGAATTGGAATAGTAAGGTATTGACAACATTGTTTAAACAAACTATTACAATTACTCCATGGATAGCTTAAACCAGGAGCCTGATTTCCTTCCTGACATTACTTCCAAAGACTTGGTCAGAGCAGGAAAAAGGCTTGCAGACCGAATGATCCAGAAACTATATAGCTCAGAGTTTGTTCTAAGGAACTAAGAGGAAGGTACGTAATTCATGACAGCATGTGATGCAACCGTGTACAATCATGATCAGATGAAGCATTTATGCAGTGGGAATAATCATGATGCATATGAAATTCTAAAAAATAGCACAGATATAGTAAAGTTTGGGACAGATTTCTAAAAACAACACCGACTAAGACTAAATCACAAAGAAATAGAAAATGTGAACAGAACTATAATAAGGTGATTGAACCACCAATTAAAAGTAAAATTATCTAGTATATACAGAAAGGCTTTGGAAAACACAGAGGGATATACAGACCTAAGGTTTATAGCAGAACACTTGGCAGAGTTGGGTGCATCAGCTCACGCAAATGACTGGATCATTTTTGAATGACTAAATAAGTTTTAAAACATGTGATTGGTAGAAAAGTAAGTTAATGATGCTCACAAGTGACTCTTAGAACCCCACGGGTGTTCCTGTGCCAATTCCTGCCCATCTAAGCTCATTGCACTTCAATCCATAAGCAACATGAAGAGAAATGGATGTATTTCTGAGGGCATTTGTTTTGTGTTCTTCTAAATTCTAGAGGTTCCCCGACATATCAATACCTGTTTTAAAAATTAGCTCATTCTATTCTGAGAATAAGCTGAGAAAATGGAGAAAGCAGAACTTCTCCACTGCAGAAAAATATTTCTCCAGGCATATTACTGAAAATGACACTATTTAGCAACAGCTCTGATGCTATTGCTGTCGAGTAGCTGAAGGGCTTTGGACTTGAACTGCAGCACTGGCTCTTCCTGGTCTCCAGTCTGCCACCTCACCCTGAACAATGTGCACGTGCCAGCCTCCATAGTCTCATATGCCCACACATTAAAACCAATCTTTTTCTCTATATCTCGAAATTCTATTTATTCTACTTCTCTGGAAAACTCTGACCAGTACAGTGAGTCCAGAAATGGGAGAATGGGGAGAATACAGGTTGGGATCGCTGAGTCTGCAGAGGCTACAATGGCTCAGTTGTGAAAGGAAAGGCAAAGACGGGAACTTGGTATGTTCTCCTCTGTGTGACTGAGAGCATGGGACTGCCCAAAATCAGGATGTCCATATGAAGAAGTAAATACAGGGAGAAGAGAATTAACTCGGTGTGGGACACCTGTAGTTTGGGTTTCCTGGCCCATTCAAATGAAAGCAGCCAAGAACCAGACACAGTGATGGCCATGACGTTCAATGAGGATGTCTGAACAGATGACATAGGATAGAAGCCAGGTGAAGAGCGGTGACATCTGAAACCAGGACAATGGGAGATGAAAACAAGAATGTTATGAAAACAGAGAGGGAGAGAATAACCAAAGGACGGTCTGAGGAAAGGAGGAAGTGAGAGAAAGAAATTATCCCAATACAGGGGGCGTTTTCTCAGGACGAGACCCTGAGCAGTAAAAGAGGAAGACGAGGCCCACAGGCATGAAATCCCAGCAGGAGAGAGGTGGAGGGCATCATGGCAGGATGCTGGACAAGGGTCCCAGGTTTTCAGCTGTGCCACAGGTTTGCCATGGTGAGCCCATCCGCACTAGTAGCAATGACCCTCTACACCCTGCAGGTTGTCATGCTGAGATCCCTGCTGGCACGTTGCCTCTTTTAACTGGGAGAAAATGTAGCGTGAGCCTCACCCCAAACCTTTTCTAAATGGTGGTAAGGATGTGGCATGTGACAGCTACCCTCTTAACAAGTGTTGAAGTGCACGCTCCCACATTGGTGACCATGGCACAGTTCTTTAGAGAGGCATCTAGAACCTTCTTCTCTCACACAACTGACATGGGTGTTGGACAGCAACTCTCAACACCCCCAGGTTCTAAAGTCCTTAGTCCCAGCATGGGGTCTGTGGCTAAGGAGGTTGTTGCGCTTGGTTTCCTGCTTTGCTGTTGATGTAGCAGAGTGCATGCATGTCACTGCACAGAAATGTTCCTCTGGGCTTAGTGGGAGAAGTGGAAGGTCATGGCAGGCTGAGACACATAAGATGTATGGAGCCACATAGGATGTATGGAGACACATAGGATATATGGAGCCACCTATGCACTTTGGTCATATTTCTGCCAGACTCCCATCCATTACCTGGTCCCCCCCACCCCCACCCCACTTGTCAGGTGCTCTGATTGAGATAAATCCTGTTTTCCAGTGTCCATTCGTGAGACCCATAGACCTTCTGGCAGGGGTTCTTGCTATTGCTTGAGGGAGCCTCAGGCAGAATTTGATCCCGAGACACCTTCATGCCGTCTCATGGGCCCTGTACTAATAGTGGCGATGTTGTTGCATTTGCGCTTGCTACTCGGTTTTTTAGAAACGTTCACTGTGTTTTTCTGTGACACAGAGCACACAGGCACAGATCAAAACTAGGAAATGTGTCACACAGGGCTATTTCTGAGAGCAGGAGGCAGGGAGGACGCGGTGGGGGTCAGTGAAAGTACCAGGGACTTTGTCAGTAGCCCTGAGGCTCTGGAGCTTCTGCCGCGTGTGTTTAATGCTAGTCTGTCAACAGTATGTGTAGGTTTTGTACCCGTTACTATAATGAAGTTTCCTAATTATAGAAAATTAGAAATGCCACTTGCTTAAAATAACAGCTGGATACGGTGGCAGAATAGGAAAATCAGTACACTAAGTTTATATGAAAATATGCACTTATAGATGGATGAATTATAAAGGTGATTTTATGTATCATAAGCTTTTTTTCCCCACTTAAATGTCTTTCTATGAAAATAAAAAGCAAATGAACCAAAGCCACAAGGACCTTTCTGTCTTCTTACTTTTGGTTGCTTCATGGGCTGGAGTTTCAGAATAGTTTTAAGACTGATCTGCGCGGAGCTGGGCACACCTGCAGGTGGGGACCTTGTAGACGAGTGCCACATGCTGTTGAAGGGCGACCTTTACTTCAGAATCACCCTTCATGCTCACTGGGTAATGGGACCGAAGTTAACTGCCAAGCGGTAGTGACCAGAAAAGGCCCGATAATCAGACACATGGCCTTGGGCTTTCCTCCTCCCCAGATAACTTGGGCAGCCCTTTACCTATGCGGAACATCTCTGAACGTTCAAACTGCTGCATGTGCTAAAGATGTGTTTGGGTCAGCAGGGGTCACTCAGGAGCCCATGCATGGTCAGGTAGGCAGAAGAGCCAGGAATACCAGCAACACGTTTTCATGTTGGCACCTAGAAGTGCCAGTTGCCTGTCATGTTTTCTTTGCCTTGAAACTTTCTTTGAGCATGTACTTGAGAGGGTTCATCCTAATAAACTGGATTTCCTCTATGTTGTTACTGTACTCTCTCCATCACAATTTATGTTAGTTTTACTGAGTTCAGTAGTAAGAATTGAGTATTTTTTATTTGTATTTCTCCTAAGTTCGCTTAAGCTAGATAGTTAAATCTTTGAGCAAACTGATGGCAAAGGCGGCCAAAGTCAAATTTATTTAGTTATTCATCTGTCTGTTTAAAGGGGAGGGACAAAACACACATGTGAGCTCCTACAAGTGAGTCAGGCCATGTTCTCCTCTACAGTAACATAAGTTACACCTCCTTTTTAACTCTATTTTCTTATCAGTGCTCTGGTTGTTTCTTAAATTATAACTTTCCTTAGCACTTCTGATAAGCAGAGTTGTTGAAAACACTTTATAGACTTTTGCCTACATTACAATTTTAATACTGTCTTCATTCTGTGGAGTAAAGTGTTATTTAATATTTTGTCATCATTGAGGTTGCTGAGTGCTTTGGTGTCTAAATTGTCAACATTTAAAGGTCTATTTCATTACTTGTCTTTGAATCAAAACTCATTACAACTCTAGTGTACTAAACTTAGTGTATTTCTTCACCCTTGTTTATTCATGAGTCATTTGGTATGAAAATATGGCAGATTTGAAAACTATGGGATTCTTTGTTTTAGAAACTCTTCTGCTCATTATTTGAAACTCATGTGATTATTTTTTATACCTGAATCCCTGACTCCAGTTGCAATTTCTGAAAAATTATTTTTTTTTCCTGATTGAACAATAGATGCTTGCCTACTGTGGTATATGTGTAAAATTTTACTTCATATCATTACTCTTAAGGACTTTAAATTTAAGGATTTGTCATTTACCTTTTTATTTGTTATTTATCTCTTTATAAATTTAAACAGAATGTTTCCACTTTACACGTCATCCAGCCAGTAACTGGTTTTAGTTGTAGTGCAATCAACTCCTGTTTGGGCACCTTGAATGGGAAAGCTCTGCATTTCCCCATGGTACATACATACACGGAGGGTTGTGGGGATGAAAACACTTCATGTGAGATCCTTTTCAGTAGCTTAAACCTTTATAATCTATCCTTGGGAAACTGCAAAATGAGCTATATTCTGTTACTCTGATGAAGAGTAGTAAAATGTCATTGTCAGAGTTGATTACTTACAGATTTACCGAATTCTAAACTGTCAGTTATAAGAGGTATCAGTTATCCACAAGGAATCAGTACTTGCTAAGTCAGCTGCCATTATCGTGTGCTTGTCACTTGCTCACTGACCCCATTTGTCTGACTAATTTCTTCTTGATTCACTGCTGCTTTTGCTGTCTTAGAGACTTCAGTGGTCAGACATGACACAAGACAGCTGGTAAGTTCAGTGAAGTGGATTTAGGGTCTAAAACACCAGGGATGAATAGTGCTCTTTTGCAAGCAGGAACCCCAGAGCCCATCAGGGGTAGGTGGGAAACACTGGGAAAGCCCTAGAAATGGACTCAGTAATGCATGAGACTTGCCACATAAACAGCCCAGTTTTCATGAGTTAATGAAGACTTCCCCTCTGTTTCACCATTTTCAGTGATCTTCAAAGTTTTTTCTTTATAGACTTACCTTAAAAGTGCATCATAATGATAAAAGATACGAATGTGATGAATGTGAGATAACTTTTATTCGTCATGACCACCTGACAAAGCACAAAAAAATACATTCATGTACTGTGTATTTCGTAAGAATGTTTCCAAAACCCTTCTTTAAAAACTCCTGAAGAGGACACATTACATCATCTTGATGTAATTTGATACATGTTGGTCACCCCTTTGTAATATTTGTTTTAAAATGGTTTTTTTAAAAGGGACATAATTTTATGACTTGTTTTTCTTCTCTGTAATTTTATACATTTGATTGTTCCTTATGACTACAAACTATATTTTAAAATTATTTTAATCAGATTTTTGAATTTTGCATATTATTGCAGATATGTGCAGTAATTTCTGTTGGCAACTCCCTGAAGGGAGAAGCCTAGATCATGTTGACCACTCTGATGGGATTTGAAAGGAGTTAGCAAAACTTAGATGTTGGGAGATAATTGGTTGTAAAAGGATTTATGTAATAGTGACTTTTTGAGACCCTGTCTTTGAGAAAGAGTACTTTAAGCATCCCAATCAATTTCATATCTTTATGCTGTATTTAGAATGTTTATATTCTGGGAATTTTTTTCATGTTTTCCTCTCAGATTGATGTTCAGGAAGGCTAAGATATTCCACTCTGTGAGCACAGTAATGGGAAAAGCCACCCTGAGAACAGTAGAGCAGGTGATTATACTGTTACTGTAAATGTACTTGAAGCAGAAAGTATACGACAGATAGTCATTATTTTCTGAAATGATCCCAATGAGGCGGGTTAGATTGCCGCTATCATTTTAAGAGATGTTAAAGGTCTTAGGACTTTTTTCACTAGAAATATACATTTTCATTTTTAGGTGGAGAATTCTTTGTTTTTTTAATTCATTTTTATTGTTAGATTTATTGGGGTGACATCTGTTAGCAAGGATTACATAGGTTTCAGGCATACAATTCTACAGTGCATTGTCAACTTGATGTATAATCAGTTCACCACCTAATGTGACTTCTCTTTCCATCACCTCATATTTAGCTTCCCCCCTCCTCTCCCACCCCCTCCCCTTTTTCCCCTCCCTAACCCACTCATCCCCAAATGAATATTAAACTATTGATTGTGTCCATGGGTTATTTGTTTGTTCATTTCTTTTTTTCTTTGCTTTCAGTTTTATATTCCGCATATGAGTGAAATCATGCAGTTCTTTGTTTTTTCTGTCTGGCTTATTTCACTTAGCATGATGATCTCCAGAATTCTAAATTCCTAATTCTAGATTCCTTAATTTAAGAAAGTGATGTTTAGAGACAAAATCTTCGTAAGTGGATGTAAGAATAGAGATGAGAAATGGAACTCATGTAGAGTTTCTGTTTATATTTGTATTTTGACTTGTTACAAAAGCTGGAAATTTCCAAATGAAAAGTCTCTTAAAAGGATAGTACAAATATCTGAAAATGCTGAGGTCCTTCTTATAAGCAGTAAGGTGGCCTAATCCTGATTCAGTGGACACTCATTGACGTGCTTGTTATCTAGACTCGTGTGTTCCCAAAAAAGTCAAAAGTGTCTCAGTGAACTCATTGACCTTGAAAGGTAAGGTTTGGAGTCTGCAGGGAAAGGTGACTGAGGTGGGGGAAGGCGACACATTCCTGAAAATAAGCACAGAGTCACTGAAGACAGATACTTGAGGATGGGATATAGAGCAAATATCCTGTCTGAAGGGTGGCTTTCCTCTCCTGGTAAATTTCTCACTATGTTATCTTTCTTTTTTTTTTTTTTTTTAATTCATTTTTATTGTTAGACTTATTGGGGTGACATCTGTTAGCAAGGATTACATAGGTTTCAGGCATACAATTCCACAGTGCATTGTCAACTTGATGCATAATTTTCTGTTTGGTACTTTGTTTCTGGGTGGGGAGGGACTGCAATGCATGCTATAATAAAATTATTTGGGTCTTTAAGGTGAAAAGGCTCATCAGTGTGAAGAATGTGGACAATGTTTTGGTCACAGGGACCACCTCATCTCACTGTCCATTACAAAAGTGTGCACCTTGGTGAAAAATGTGGCAAATGTAAGTGGAAATGCGGTGCTCCTCATCACGGCTGCAATGGATGTGTGTAGGCTGCAGGGAATCTGCGGGGGGCCTAGTAGTTTAGTTTGTTCAGTTGCATAATTCACAGCTTTCCTTCTCTAGCTTCTCTGAAGTCCTATAGGAATTGAGCAAAGCCTACTTTGTACTTGTCTTCCATTGCTTCAAAGGCTAGGACATGGTAGACATCGAAGTTAATAACTGATATAAAATCTGAGCATTCTTGGGGGAATTCCGTTATGTTTACTGGCTCTGCTTTCAGAGTATATAAATACACAGCCTGTGTTTTATGCTTAATAAAAGCAATTACTGGGACTTGTCTGTAGTCAGAATTGAAATCCCTTTCAAATCAGACTAAGCATTTGACATAGTATTTTACTTTAAAGAAAGCAGGCATTGTCCTGAATATCAGCTTTTTGATACAATTTAGATATCCAGGTCTAACGGAGATTAGTTGACTTTTCAAAGAATTCATGCTCCAGACCTAGGCTTTGGGAGTAAGTGTTAAGGAGTAGACACGGTCTAAGGTGTCAAGAAACTGAGTGTCAAAGTGCTGAGCGTCATCAAAAGCATTCACACAGGACATGCGAGTGCAGTAACCGATGGACCAGTTCCAAGGCCTACAGGAAGCATGGACTTTATGTTCTCAGGTGTCGGTCTAGTGTTCTTTTGCTTAACTGTGTTCAGCAATTCATGCGTTGAATTGGTGTATTCAGTCTAGTCACTGAAATCTGTGTTCATTAGGTGCTAGGGGAGAATGCTGCTGAGCACTGGGATGCTGCACAGAAGATGGAAGGAGGACTTCAGCAGGCCTTGAGAGTGGGCGGGACTTGTAAGTGCAGACCCACTGGTTGGAAACTGGGACTGTTTTCTCTCAACCCCTTCATAGTCTCAGAAGTTGCTCAGTGCCTCAGAAGCTTTTGTTTATATCACTTGCAATAGAAAAGCATATCATTGCTTAAATACATTATATAAATCATTTGGAATTAAAATGAGAAAAAAATGTAAGTACTTATTTATGGATTCAATTAAAATAATAACATACCCACCACATGCTAACATAAATAGCAATTTTGTGAAAAATAACTACTTTACAAAACAAAAATACTTATGAAAGAGGCATTGTTTTACATTTTTGTAAATCTCTTTAATGGTTCACTGCCTGAATTGTCACATTCACTGTCATATATTACTTTGGTTGCAGTAATTAAAAAAAATTTAGCCTCACTCAGATACATAGTTGGTAAAAGGAGAAGTTTTATAATAGCCTTCTTAGATAATGGTGGATGTTAGTCTTTGCTATAGAACTTAGCAATTGTAGTTTTTTTAAGGCCACTTGCGAGGTGGAATCTGAAACAGGATTAATGAGGTTTCATATTCATAAACTCAGTATCTTAGGTTACCTTGTGCATTGAATGCATGTTTTACCTATGCATAGGTTTAATATATCATGCATTTGTCATTTGGAAAATAATGGTCACTGAGTTATGACAGTTTTCCAAATGTTAACACGTTTCACAGGACATGATTCATGAATCACATTGCTAACACAGCAACAGGGAGTACTGAGATGCTGTCAAGATCATGAGGGCAGCCACAAGTTTTCCAAAATTCTCTCATTAGCTTTAAAGCTCAGATTTTATCATTGCTAATAAATACTGTCAGTTTTTTTCACTTAAACTTACAGAATCACTTGATTTCATTTTTGAGTAAATACCTGCCAGATACTCAAACTCTGTCACTCTAGCTCATCTTTCTTTCTTTTGAGTAAAAGGGTATTCAGTTCATGAGGAGTGTGTCCACTGCAGCGGCCGGCTCAGTCTCCCAAGTGCTTTTCTCTGAGATGCCATCACGCTTGGATTTGTGGTATGTTATTCATTAAAACTCACACCTTTTCATTTTTGTAGGTATAAAGCAAGCTTTAATCAATGTGATGTTTGCAAGAAAATTTGTAAAGGCAAATCATGACTCAAAATGCATTTTCGGATGCATTCAGGTAAAACATAAAGGATAAGTTCTATATATTTTTGTGTTATTATTCAAGAGTAAAATTAAGACATTTAAACTCTTGTCCTTGGTTAAATTGTTTTGTTTTTATCCCATTAAGTCATTTAGTCATTACATGAATGTAGATGCTACGAATTACAATAGTCTGGTCTTCTGTTTTCTATGATAAAATTCTTAGGCCCACTATTTGGTACAATTTTGGAAAAAATTTTTCGACAGGAAATTTACTCAACTTTAAGCTCTCATTTTCCTCTTCTGGTTGTTTATGGTTTCTCTAAATCTGTGTAACCCTGTAAAGGCATGTGTTTTCCTTTAAAAGAGCAATTCAAATGTGACCTTGTTGTTCATCTCACTGTTACCCTGTATAATTTATAGGTAGTTACAGTAGAATGAATTGTTTCAGCTGCTCCCCAGATGTTGTCACTTTCTAACTTGTCCCCACTGTCTGGCAATGCTACCGCATTTTGAAGTGTAGACTATGTTGGGATTCTTCCTTATGTTTTCGTAGTCCTTGTTTGACATCTCATATAAATCAGCAATTTTCAAAGCTTTTCTTTTTTCTTTATAAGAAAGAAACTCGTTTATGCATTTACGGCTTTGTTTTATATTTGGTTTGGCATTTGTCAAGCTGCCATTCTGGAAGAGAAAAATTATTGTTTTCATAAAATCAGAGTGGGAAATAATTGGATTTGGGTAATTTCAGTAGCAAAGAGTTATAGTACAGAATTTGTCACTGATACATACAGTGCCGCTGTAAAAAACAAAAACGCCTCCCTCCAAATGCCAAAGTCCTAATTTATGGCATCCATAAATAGAGGGCTCAGTGGGAATGGAAGCCAACTGTAATGGTAGCCTCTGTTGGCCACATGCATACTGCATGCCAGGAATAGTGGAACCACTGTTACTGCGTTTTCTCATTGAACCAATTATCCTGGTCTGTGAGGTAGGTGTTGTGGCTATTTCACATTACAGGTGAGGGAGCTCTGGGTAGAAGTGGGGTAGCTGGTGGAGGTATGACTAGTATGTGGTTTAGCCAGAGTTCACACAGAGATCTTTTTAATATGAGAGGCCATTCCCTTTAGTATTTCATGATAGCCTATACTATTACTGCTTTTATTAAGTTTTTGTAAATATTTACATGGAAAATTTACCTCTGAAAACCTTTGTCTTACCAAGGGAGTGCATTTTATCCTAATTTCATTTTTATTCTTCCAGGTATAAAACCATACAAATGTCAAATCTGCAATCAGTATTTTAGAATTAAGAAAACCTTAACAAAACACCTGGTCATTCATTCTGATGCCAGATTGTTCAACTGTCAGCTCTGCAACACAACTTTTAAGTGGAAAGAGAAGCTGAAGTACCACATCGACCACGTTTATGGCATAGAATCTCCCGAGGACCATCTGAGCACTTCTAAGGACAAGTTTGTGTCCTTGCTGGTAGAGTACTCATCTGATGACAAAATCTTCTCAGCAGAAACAAAGCAGTACATGGACCAGCCCAAATTCTATCCCTCTGAAGCCAACACGATGCTGCAGAACGTGTCTGCCAGAGGGTGCATGCTGGTGATACTGGTGTCCGTTCAGATGCCGGACACCCAGAGCAATCTGGTGCATCACACCACCACCCTTCCACCATCTTCTCATGAGATCTTGTACACACGATCAGCCAACTTAGCTTTTGTGGAAAACTATACTCCGACGCCACAGCCTGCAAATATCATCCATCCAGTCTGACAGGAGCAGATGCTGGATCCCAGAGAACTGTCTTACCTGGGGACATTGTTTGGCCTGAACATCACACTTGCTGTCCAAACCTTCTCCAGTCACGTGTATCACTTGTGAGCAGGTGCGCATGTCACACAGATGCTGTGCTGGGATGGGTGTGTGCTCACTTTGCCTGGTGCCAGTCGCTGTTCAGTTAGGCAGGCTGCCAATTGTTGTGTGGTCTCTTTTTCTCAAGTCTTCATCTGGAATCAAGAAAAGTATGTATCTCTGTTTACAGAACATGAGAATATTTGTACACATTTTGAGACATAATATTTGAAGTGAACATTTTTCTGATCTTAAAAGATTATTTAGTGCTTATTTTTAATGGTATCTCAAACTTTTCAAAGTTATTAGCTGTTGACACAATGGGCTTTTGTTATTTTAATCATCAGTGAAAGTTTTATTTTTAGTCTCATTCCTTATGCTTCCCTTCCCCATCTTCTAGTCAAGTTTAAGAACCATGCAACCTTTAAGAAACAACTCAGGAGAATGAACAGATCACTGCAATTGTTCCTGATCCTAACATAAAATATATTATTATTTCTTCCAGATTTTTAAAAATTGAAATTAAGAATTTGATTTTATAAGAATGTCTTGGATAGTTCTGTTGTTTTTTTTTTCATTTGGCTGTAATTTCAGGTTATCATTATCTTGTGGTCTTTTGACAAACTCAAAACCAGAAAGCTAACTCATGTAAGATTAGCTTGTTCAGTGAAGTGTAAAATTGAAATAATTATTCAAATGATTGGTTTTTTCCTGTGCTTTAATCATTATGAAAAATAAATATAAGACTGCATATTAAATTATACAAGGTGAAAATGTATTAATAGCAAAATATGGCAGTTTTGACTAGGTAGGTTTCAAGGTCAGTTCACTTTCTGTATTTTGCCATTTAGTTCAGATACATTAACAATATATCACAGCACTATCTCTTGAAGGGAGGGACAATGATAACTAATCAATAAAATTTAAATTACAAGCTACATTTGGTCTCATTGACCTTGACTAACAGACTAAGAAAAAGAACCTAGGTGTTGCATACATGCTTGTTAGCAAAGATGCCAAGCTGATTATGAACTTTATATCTAACTCAATGCTGTTTACTTTCATCAGAGGGAACCACTACTTGTATACAGATTCACAGGTAATCCAGACCTTGACTTTTGCTTTCCACGTAAGACTAATGTCTGTACTTATTCTTAATTTATTTTGTGTGTGTGTGAGACAGCAGTTGAGCACTTGGTGAAAGGAAAGAGTTACAGCAAATCCTCACTGATCAAAAAGAATTGAGGACAAAGTCAGTCAAATGCAAAGTAATTATACCTTTAAATATGTGCACTTTCCCTGTGGCCAAGGAAATTTAGACGTAAACTAGGATCATGTTTCCTAGTGGAGCTGCTTAAAAGAGTGCAGTAGGCAGGGTTGATTATTTAGTAGCATGTCATTTATATGGAAACTACTAGAAAATAGCAATTTTAAGTCCTCTACTTCAGTTTTCTTTACACTTTTAATTGCTTTAAGCATTTCCTGTGTGTGTGTGTTTGTGTGCATGTGCAAACTGTAAAGTCTGGCCCAGCCCTTGGGAAAAAAATTACAAATAAAATAATGAAGTTTTAATGAATAAAATTTAACCACTTAATAATGGAAAAGCAGGTTTGCTGATGCACTTCAGAAAGGAAGGTACTTTGCAGGAATGTTCCCCGTGCCACTGGCCATGAGACAAAAAGAAAGTGTTGAGAACTGAGGCACTTAACCAAAGTACCTCTTACAAATAATAAAACAAACCTGAGTTTTGCCTCATTTATTAATATTTTAATTGTCCTAGGACCAGTAGATATAATTAACATATTAATTCTTGTTTTTAAAGCAATGCTTTCTGTATTTTGCCATTTAGTTCTATTGGGTGGAAATGCTACATCTAGGGTACTTACATGATTGAACTTGACTATGTGAGGTACTATTAGTTGGCTAATCTTTCAAATTGAGTTTAAAAATACCTATCTTTATGATTTTTATGATAAAGAACAATACCTTTAACTAAAAATCATACTATTATGAAAAGAAATCATACCTAAAAATGAACCTTGCCTTCCATCTAAGCCAGTGTAGGAAAATTTGGACTTACATTAAAGCAGATGGTACATACATGTATGTGTATGGTATATTGTTTGTTTTGTAGCATAGAAAAAGAGTGTTGCATTTTTACATTGAAAAGAATACTTGTTTTTTGAAGGTAGTTACTTTAGGTTTCTTTTAATAATAATCTCCTAATGTTTTAAATATATAATTTGATTGTAGGAATTTGTTTACAGTATAGAACTTTCCTGGAATACAGCTCTTCTATAAAGTAAAATACAAATATATTTAGATATTATACACTATTTAAATATTATTGAATA
>PVJL010018534.1:0-15710 GCA_004026885.1 Lyroderma lyra | reverse complement strand
GTGCGGGGAGGCAGGCCTGGGCGGATCCCTGCCTCCTGGAGCTGCTCCTAACCTCTCTGGCCTCAGTTCCCCAGCTGCAAAGTGGGTCACCCATGGCCCCTGGGCTGCAGAGGAGGCAGCCCAGGTGTTCTGGAAGGACACCCGGGCAGAGGTGGGTGGGTGGGGGGCGGGGGTGCAGGGACCTGCTTTGGGGATCAGGCTGCAGGGCAGGGAATTCTGGGGATTAACTGGGGGAGGGGTCCACAACTCCTGCTGAGAAGTAACTCTTGGCATTGCCATGGCGATGGCTTCACCAAGAGCCTCCCGAAACCCCTGCTCTGGGCGCGGGCTGTTTTTACTTTTTCTGGCTCTATTTTAAGTTAATGCTTACTGGGCACTTACTGGGGGTCAGATGTGCCCTGCACAGTCCCTGTGAATCCTTGTCACCCCCATTTTATGACTGAGGACACCGAGGCTGGTCGAGTCTGTGGCAGGTGCCCAGGTCAGCGTGCACGGGGGTGGGCCGAGCAGGGCCAGCTCTGAGGGGCCCCAGATCATGTTTGCAGGAGACAAGGGAGGAGGCGAGGAAGAGAGCAGGGTGAGCAGTGAGGACACCCCACAAGACCCTCCTCCCACACCCTCAGGGCCCCAATAGCCTCCAACCTGGTCCCCACTGGCTGCAAACCCGAAGAATGGTGGTCTGGGCCCTTAGGGTCTCCGACTCCCTCCTCCCTCCCCACCCTGGGTGCCGGGGCAGGTCACTGGACATGTGAGGAGGCCGGACGCAGGCTACACACAGCCCCAGGCTCTCGTCGGCCCCAGCCCTGCCCCCTGCAGAGGGCACGGGGTCCTGTCCCCGCCCAGCCAGCAGGCCTTCCCGGGGCCCTGCTCTCCCGGGGCACGGTTGGATGTGGCCTTATTTGGGAAAAAGGGTCTTTGCAGATGTAATTAAGGATCGTGGGACGAAGAGACGGTTTTGGGTTATCTGCGTGGGCCCTAAATCCAGTGACAGCTCAGGGGAGCTGTTCTTACAGGAGAGGCAGAGGGAAATTGGAGACAGGCAGGCGAGGAGAAGCCCGGAGAAGAGAAGCGGCCACGTGACAACGGAGGCAGAGATGGGCATGAGTCGGCCACGGCCCGGGGGCGCCCGCAGCCACGGGGGGCTGGATGGGACAGGAAGCACCCTCCACCTGAGCCTCTGGAGGGAGCACAGCTCTGCCCACACCTTCGTTTTGGACTTACAGCCTCTAAGATGTGAGAGAATAAATGTCTGGTTCGCAGTCATTGTTACAACAGCCCCAGGACGCTAATCTAGTCATCCTGACCCAGAACGGCGGCCCCTCCTCCAGGGAGCCTTCCGTGGTGACCCCAAGGCTCTCTGCCTTCTGAGCCCCTCCCCCAGCCTGAAGTGACACGGCAGTGGCAGCCCCTCGGTAGAAGGTCCTTGTAAGGAAATGGAACCCCTGGGTCACAGAAGTTCCACCTGGACACACTCACACGTGGCTTTGTGCTCTGACATAAATTTCTAGAACATCAAAACCGGTCCTTGACTCACAGATGCTGACATACTCGAAAACAATCAAAAAGCAAAACAATACTTAAGGTTCCAAAACAAGCCACGTGCCAGCACAGATGCTGAGGTCCTGCCGCTCACAGGGTCACCCCTGGCGCAGCCCTGGAAGCACAACCGGGCGGCGAGTACAGAGGGAGCGGGGGGTGGGGGTGCCCAGGGGCGCAGGGCAGCTCAGTACTGGGAATGACTTTGACACTGACGCCCATCCCACAGGCATGACGGGTTCACAAAGTGGGCTCTGGAGTTGGGCATCTGGGTTTGAAATCTACCCCACTGGACAGCGAGTGACCACGTTACAGAACTCACAGGAGGGCACGACTGTGTGTCAACAGGTTGGAAGATCTAGATGAAATGGACGATTCCCAGAAACACGGAACCTGCCGGCACTGAAACAGGAAGGAAGAGAAGCCCGGACGGAGCCTAACTGAGGAGCCCGTGTGGCGACCCGCGTCCTAGGAGGACAGGGAAGCACGATGGACCCTACCGAACGTTTAGAGAAGAACAGACACCAATTCTTTGCAAACTTTTCCAAAACACTGAGGGGGGGCCATGCTCCCCATCAGCCTGTGAGGCCAGCGTCACCCGGATACCAAAGCCAGACAAAGACACTCCAGACCACGGTCCCCGCGGACACAGACGCCAAAATCCTCCGTGAAACATCGGCAAACAGCTCAGCGGCGTCCTACGAGGCTGGCCACCAGGCCGGGTGGGACTCACTCCTGGGATCAAGGACGGTCCCGCCTAGCGAAAGGGATCCGTGTCCTACGGCAGGCGGGCGGCAGGGGCGGGGCTCTGCGCGGTCACATGCCTTGGTGCAGGAGAACGCCTGACACAATTTAACACACTTCCACGATGGCAACACCGCTAGGAGCCACGTGCGAAGCGCCCACAGCGAACGTCCGACTCGGGGTCCGAGACGGACGCTTTTCCTCCAATCAGGAGCGGGACACCTGTCCCCACCCGCACCCCACCGGCTCGTCGTGGCCCCGGGAGCTCCAGCCAGGCAGCCAGGCGAGGAGACGACGCACGAGGCCTTCCCGTCGGAGCCCCAGAGCGGACCGGCTCGCCTTTAGGGGGCTCGGGGTGTGCGCAGTGGGCAAAGCCCGGCAGCCCGAGGGCGGGCCCCGGTGACACGAAGCACTCGCAGGCGCAGGTCGGCGTTCGCCGGCGGGGACCGAGTGATCGGCTGGCACCGAGGAGAGGTGACCCCAGAGAGTCAAAGGTTGTATAGCCAGAGAAACAACGAACGAAGCACCTGAACGGGCAGGGCAACGACCGCGAGCGACAGTCGTGTGAGATTCCTGCATTGGTACGTTTATCCCCAAATGTTTATGAGCGTCATTAAATGCCAGCGAGGGCCACTTGCTAGGGACCCACTTCGGGGTGAACATGCTCATGAACGAAGTCCCCCAGACACCTAGGCAAGCTAGAGAGAGACATGTCCTTAGTATGATACACGAGTAGAACATACGTGTAAAACAGCAACCAAAGAAAACGTGAGCCCGAAACGTCACGGAGTTTTCCACGAACGCCAGCGACCGGACAGCGCTGACACCCGTGACCAGCATCTCCGAGGACGTGCTCAGACCATCCTCTCGGCAGCCGCTGTGACGCGTGCGCTCCGGGGAAGAAGTGGGACCGTGGCACCTCTCTAATGTGCAGGGCGGACTCCCGGCATCGTTCCTGGTTCTGTCATATGTGCTGTGGCCCTGGGTACCCCGGGAGGCTGGGGGGCGCACCCCGGACCTCCCAGCAGTCAGGGCTGTCCTGAGAAGGGCCCTGAGCACACGAGTTTGCAGAAGCTGCCACCTGCCCCCAGGGGGCTGGGTCCTTGGGTCAGTATCTGAGGTAGGGGACAGGAGGAGGGCAGGCACATGTGACCACCTCCCCCTGGGTCCCAAATGCTCTGACGTAGGAAGCATAGGCGGCTGGGGTGCACCTCGTAGGGATGACTCTTGACGAATCGTCTGTGCTCAGGGAAGGCCCCCAAATTCCATTGTGGACTGGGAGTGGGGGTCAGGGAGCAGGGAGTTGTGGGGGGTGGGCTGGGGCCCCCAGGAGGAGGGGCCTGCTGGTGTGGGAGCCCAGAGCCACGTCGAGACGGGAGCCCCACGTGTGGACAGTTTCAGCCAGCTGCGCCCTCCTCCTGCTGTGGGCCAGGGGCTCCTTCACGGACGGACCCAACGCCCCACAACAGGGAGCGGGCCCCACACGTGGAGCTGCACGCACAGAGCAGGAGCCCGCGCCGCTGCAGGCTACACGCATCAGCTAGGAGCACGTGACGTGTGAGACGTGGCCCTCACTGTCGAAAAGGTGGCACACCCGACATGCCCATCAGAGCTCTGCTGGTGGCAGAACAGCGAGACACAACCTACCGTGTAGGGTGCGCACCCACGTTTGTGGCCCAAACTCTCAGGGACAACAATCTTTCATTTTAATGTTTTAATTCAAATTTTTATTGGTTTATATTCAGGTGCATTTTTTGTATTATAAAGGAGTTTTAACAGTTAGGTTTTTAACATATCCCGGCACAAGAAACTGTATGTGACCAATGACTACAAACACAAGCACGGACACGAGAAATCCCGTGTATGAATTCTTTTACAGACTATACAGTCTGGAGCCACGCCTTACGTAATGCTGCACACAGTAGGGTTTTTACGTGCTTGTACGACACGTAATTACATAACAATGCGGGTGTCCATCGTGTGGCCCTGCCGTCATTCGCGCACCGGCCCCACTGTCCCTTTCAAAGCCGCCATGCCTGTCCCTACAGCCACATCTTTCCTGCGTCCTCAGTGACCCCCTCCAGGACAGCACCCTGAAGTGGCCTTGCTGGGCCTGTGTCTCCCCAAGCTGGGGTGCACGCAGCCAGAGCCCCTCGAAGGCAGGCCTCGGTGTGCCCCCACTGTGCTCCCCACACAAGAATCGGGGCTGGGTGTCTCCTTCCGGCATTTACTGGTCACCCTGTTGTTTCGGTAACTCCTGGGGACGAGCTGGGGTTTCGCGGAAGCGCTGAGTGGCACGGGGTTCACGCTGCCGCTCGGGAAGGCACGTGTCACCTCGCAGGGCCAGAGACCCGGTTGCCCCGGTGCTCGCACCCCTACCCAGTGGGTGACCCGGGCGCGCCCCTCCCCCTCGGTGTCCACACCTTGGCCGTGGGAGCGGGTCGGACTGGGGAGGACCCCCTCCGGGCCACCGAAAGGGGGCGTGGGCACCCTCACTCATCACTCCTACGGCAGCCCGAGCCCGCCCGGCTCTGTGACGCACAGACCCCGCGGCCAGCGGCCCACCCTCACCGTGTGTGGCGGGGAAGGCAGGGCACATGCCACACGTAGGGGACTCGGAGGCTGGCGTGGAAGGGTGTGCTCAGAGAGATGACACAGCTCAGGCCAGGGCGCTGCAGGGAGCGAGGTGGCACGGTGGGGCGTGACCACTCCCTCCACGTCTGACACCAGCCCCGGGGCCTTCCGCATGGGCTGCCCTGGCACCCTCAGAACCAGGGTGGCCCCACCCCGTTAGCCGGCCAGGCTGGGCTTTCTCCTTAGGGCCCCAGTGCTCACGGCAGGGGAGCGATGCTTCTGCACCGCCGGCGGAGCAATTACATGGGGCCTCCTCACCTCCGTTGTGGGGAGAACAGAGCCCCGCGGGCGAGGCGGCCGCCCAGCGGTGCCAGACGGAGGCGGCGCCTCTTCCAGGGGCCAGCACAACGCCGCTCCTCGGCTGATGGCGTGTCACACAACGAAGGAGCGGGCGTTCCAGCCCGCTTGACAAATAACGCGACGATCTGAGCGCTGCGCGTGTTTATTTGCGTGTTGCCTCCAGTCTGCGTGGCTTGCCTGCCTGCATCTCCAGGCCCCTGTCAGAACCTACCCTGATCCTGGGCACGGTGATCCTCGCCCCCCGAATCATGACCCCACCATGTAAATGCTGCGACGGTCAAGTGGGGAGCTGCGTGTAAAGACTCCACACCCAGTAGCTGCTCCACGAAAGCTGTGGGAAAGATGAGACACACCTGTTCAAGGTGCGGGATTTCGGGGTGAAGGGGGTCGACGTGTAACTTACATCCCTTCTGCAGAGCCTGAGCCCCTCGGCCCTTGGCCTCAGCCCTCGCTGCGGCCGGGACGCCCCACCTTTTGTTACCTAGCAGGTCTTGGATGGCGAGGGGACCTCGGGGTGCCGGCGTGAGGGCCCTAATTTGCATGGGGAGTGAGCGTGTGGTGACGAAATGTTTATTTGCTTGAATCTCCTCTTCGGGGTAGCCCCTGTTTTGGTCTTCATCCACTTTCCCGTTGTGACACCTTTGTTTTCCTGCTGACGTGTGAGCGCTCTTGGCTTGTTCCGGTGCGGACCCTTTGCTGAGTTCTGGGTGCTGCCTTCTCGCTTCTGGTTCGGCGTCTTGTCTTGTGTTCACCATCGTCGCGTCGATCCTCTTTGCGTCAGATGTCAGCTCCCCGTCGCTCACTTCCAATATTCCCGCGCATATTTTTTAAAAGCAGGAGAATCTGCTAATGAACAGACTTCATCACCTTAGCGAAGGTCGCTGATGGATCATTTTGCTGTGGTTAGTGCTCCCGGCGGCTTATTAGGAAATCCTTACCCCGCTGAGGTTATAAACAGGGATTTCCTGGATCGTCTCTAGGTTCCAAAGGTTTGCCTATTACATTTCAGTCTTTAAACTGCCTTACAGGTGCAAGGCAGACCCCCAAAGCGTTGAGTCTTTCGGTGTTTGTTGTGAGGAACAGAACCAGCTCGTTCTTCTCCACACAGGTGGCCTCTTCCCCAGCACGTAGCGTGGGGGCTCATGGCTGCCACAGACATCTCCACGCGTGGCGGGGTCCCCTCTGGGTGCTGACTGCTTCTGTTGGCCGTGTTGCCTATCCTGGATCTACACCACCTGGAAATAAGACAACAACAAACCTTGACACACATCAAAATCACAGGCGTGGGCATGCATGCATACGTGCACACACACACACAAACTAAATTAAATGTACACAACGTACATACATAGTAGGTACCTATTTGAAATGTAATCGAAGTTTAAAAACATTGAACTAGACTTTAAAACTCTGAAATGGGAGGGTACATTCCCCGAGCGTCAGTAAATGAGCTCATTTCTGTTTTCGTTTCACGTTCAAAGACGTGTACTCACATCTGTCCCCCTCGTTAAGCTGGAAGCTTCTGGATGCAGATCAAAGAGTTCTTGGTGCCTTGCTTTGCCTCTGCCATGAACGCGATGAGTCCTGAACAAATCATTCTATTTTTTTATCTGTTTTTATTACTCTATTAAATGGAGACAACACATGTTATAAAAAGCTTTGGTTAGAAAATTTAAAAACCTACTTTCTTTTAAAATATTCTAACATTATATAAAGACTTGTGATCTGGCAGGACAAGCCCTTCTAACTTGTTCTTCTAATTAGTTGACTGATTTAGCAAATACCTAGTGAGGAGCTGCTGAGCTCCGGACACGATCCTATGCCCTGGGGATTCATCAGGAACCAACACAAAAGAGTTCCTGCTCTTCTTGAAGAAGAAATACCAAAAACCTCCCCCCAAAACCAAAAACCAACCAAACAAGCGCCAAGTAAATGGCATAGACATTAGAAGAAACAGAAGAAAACAGAAATAAGTGGGATGGGTTGGGGGTGGGGAAGGTTGCATTTTTTTGGTCTGATTTATGTTTTATCCACTTTATGGAGGTGTAATTTACATAAACACACCTCTCTTACGAGTACCGTTTGATGGGTTTGGGTCAGTGTAGACGCCTGTGTGACCCCCGCCACCATTGCCGTCACCCCAAGATTCTTTGCTGTGCCCCTTCCCAGTCAGTCTTTCCCCCCAAGCACAGCGCTGGTGTCCCTGGGGTTGAGTGTCCCCCCTGGAGGCGTGCCTCAGTGGAGCCGTGCAGTGTGTGCTCCCCATGACGGCTTCCGTGGGTGAGCATGCTTCCAGATGCCTCCGGGTCTGTGCGATGTGGCTCATTCCTGCCACTGCTGAGTCGGGTCCACTGCATGGGGGGACCCGCTGACAGACATTTGGGTTGGGTCTAGTTTTTCACTATTATAAATAAAAAAAAAAATTGCACACAAGTCTTCATGTAAACGCATGCTGGATTATGTGTTAACTTTACAAGAAATCATGAGACTATTTTCTATAGAAATCACACTATTTTACACTCCCAAAGTCAGTGAAGGCAGGTTCACCTCCTGGCTAACCAGGCATTGTCGGTCTGCTTGATGCTAATTTGTATTTCCCTGACTGACCGTGGGGTTGCACATCGTTGCAGGTGCTTGTGAGCTAGTCATGCCCAGGTGTGCTCCTTTGTGAAGCCCGTGTCAAATCTCTCACTTATTTTTTAATTATTTGTTCGTTTCCTTATTATCAAGTTGTATCTGTTATTTGGCCGAAGCTGAATGTCTGTAGGGTCTGTCGTAATGTCTCCTCTTTCATTCTTGTAATTGGTAATTTGTGTTTTCTGCTTTTTTTCTTGATCAAGTGCAAGTGCAGATGGGGTGGAGAGCTGAAGTTGGCCAGGATTCAGGTTTTGGTAGCTCAGGAGAGGGGTATAAGAGAGCTGAAGGGGTGTGTGTGCACACGCGTGGGTGCACACACAGAAATCAGAGCGATACACCATGGAAACTGAGCTGAGTAAGGAAGGGGGTGAGGGGGATCATGGACTGCGTGTCCCAGGGTGGTCATGTTCTCCGGGCTACCAGCCTGGGTGAGGTGGAGAGACACGAGGCTGTGCGCATGGGGGTGCTTGGATGTAAGGCTCTGAAGGGGGCGTATTTAATGGAAACGCAAAATCTGTGGCCGCAGCTTTCTATCGCCGGTCCGGGGACCGGGTCCAGCCTGGCAGAAATTTCCTGCTGGCCTGTGAAATAGTTTAAGTAACCCTGAAGTAAGTTTGCTCTCCTCTTGGAAACCACTGATCTGCGGCCTGTCCATGGAGAAGGTGGCGGAAGGGCACACGGCCATACCCTTAGAGGAGGAGGTCAGGGAGCAGGCGTCCAGCCGGGACTGAGCGGGTGTCTCTGCTCTGGGAGCCGTTCACAGAGGTGCACTGGCCGGCTCCCCGTGCGGGGCGGACAGTGCCGGGCCGGGTGGGGTTTGAATCTGAGCTTGGCCGCTTCCCCGCAGGGCTCGACAATAAGGCCCATCTCTAGGGCTGTTGGTCCTATTAAATGAGATAAAATACCTACATGGGCCTGGTACAGAGAGAGGACTCGACAAACTTGAATCCTCCAATGAACAGTAATTAAAAATTTTTTATGTATTTCCTTTCTGTCTCCTTTTTATGTCTATTATGAAAATTTTCATCTAGACATATGGTTCAACTGGTACTTTGTTCATCATTTTACAACATTGCCTCCCACCTATTCTGTTCTTCGCACGGCACAGACATCTGAGGAAAAAGTATACAGTCATTAAAACTCGTGCTTCTTGATGTTTGGCAATTGCTTTAAAGTATTTGTTTCTGTGGCCACCGTTCCAAAGTGCCACCGTTTCAGTCCGCGTGGCTCACGCAAGAGGCGTTTGTTGTCGCAGTGCTGGAGACCAGAAGTCCGAAATCAGGGTGTCCGCAGGGCTGGGCTCCCTCTGAGGTGCTGAGTAGAAGCCTTCCTGCTTCCAGCTGCTGGTGGCGGCCACCCTGGGTGTCCCTGGCCTGTAGCTGCACCACTCCCATCTCTGCCTCGTCCCCAATGGCCTTCATCGCCTGTGTCCCCGTCCCGATCTCCTCGAAGCCCGTCGTGCTGATTCGGGCCTGCTGTGCTGCGGGCTGACCTCACCTCCACCCAGCTAATTACGTCGGCCAAGACCCTGTGTCTAAGGAAAGTCACCTTCACGGGCACCAGGGGTCAGAACCCGGGTATGTCCTTTTGGGGGACACAATTCAAGCCGTACCAGCATTCCACCAAAAACCGAATGCAAACAGACGAAATGAGGTTGGCAAAATGCTGGTTCAAGCTGGGGAGGCTACCTGGGGCTTCAGTACACGATTGTTTCCTTTTTGTATATGCTTGAAAAATTCCATAATAAGAGGGTATTAAAAAATCATGCTTTCAATGAATATTTAATAAACTGGAAAATGTTCAGTGCAAAAGAGAATATATACAACTATACCTGCAATAAAAGCTGGTACCAGAGACATGGCCCCAAGAGGTGCACGGTGGTTCTCTCTGGGGGCGAAGGGGCTGCTTTCTTCTTTTTATGTGTCACTTTTCTGTATTTACCCCAATTCCCACCATGGACACAAATCACTTACATAATTCGGAAAATAATTCTGTTTTAAAAAAAAAAATCAGGCCAGCCCGCCCCCTGCGGGGCCTCGCACGGCTCTGCCAGCAGCCCTGCCGAGCCCTGCCCCTCACCACGCCCCGAGGAGACCCCGTGCAGCCCCGGCCCCAGCAAGGACAGCCACAACCCCGTCTGCGAAACCTCCGTGAGTCACAGGAGATTTAGATGACACCAGCGGGAGGCTGGAGACAACAGAGTCCTCTTTAGAGTCTTTGAGATTATTAATGGTTTTGATAAAAACCAACTCCAAGTCCCTCCGCTCGCCAGGAGCAGGATGAGTGGCCAGCACCCCCCGTGGGTGAGGGAGGGAGAGGGAGGGAACTGTGGGTGCGGCAAGGCCACCTGGGTGTGGGGGGCCTTTCTCCCTGCAGGGCGGGGGCAGGGGGCCGGTGGCAGCCAGGCGCCTCAGGGACTTGCAGAAGGGAGGGAGCACCCTCTTGGGGCTTGGGCGCTGAGGGAGAAACGGGAGACGGCTGGGGACAGCGGAGCTGTCTGGGGACAGGAGGCTGCAGACAGCAGCCTTCAGGTCCTGCCGCAGGCGCTCACCCAGGGTCAGACAGGGGCGCTCAGTGGTTGAGGGTGGCCCTGGAGGTGGCCAGCCTGGATGCTGCCCCCAGACGGGACCGCCAGGAGCTGGCACGTGTGTCTGGGAAAGCTGGGTCTCCTGCCAGCACCCCAGTTTTCCCTTCTGTGAAATGGAGCTAACTCCAGGGTTGTGTTTGGAAAGTGCTCTGAAAGCCTGCTGTAGGGCGAAGGGCTCAGCAAGGATGGGGTGATGGTGAGGAGGAGGAGGAGGAGATGACGGGCTGCATGAACAGGACCCCCAGCCTGCCCTCCCGGTGTGCAGTCCGCTGGGGAGCCGGCCAGGCGCATCAGGGCTCAGCTTTGCCCCCCCCTCCCCCAAAGCCCAGAGTCCACAGTCCTCTCGAAACTTGTGCTGCGTGCAGCTCTGTGTTGCCATGGAAACCGGGAAGTCTCTGCCATTCACAGCTGGGCAAGTCAGGCTCCTCCTCCCTCCTCCGGGAGTCTGAGTGGTGCCCCCTTGGGGGGAGGGAGACAACATGGCCCTGGGCGTGGGCCCTGCCGGGCACTCCTACCCACTTTTAACTCTCATGGCCGATGCACACCCAGCACTGCCAGGAAGCCACTTAACATGACAAAGTTGGACCAGAGAGGGAGAGCAACTGGCTCAAGGCCACACAGCTCCAAGGGACAGGGCGCTGTCTGGTTCTGGCCTGGGTCCCCCAGGGTCACAATTCAGGGCCACCCCTGGGGGCTGGGGATCCCTACTGCAAAGCCCCCGCCCCAATGCTCGTGTTGGGATGGGGAAGATGTCTGCCAGTGGGGACCCTTTGTGCTGCCCTGGCTGTGTGACTCTGGGTGAGCCTCACTGTCCCCACTCACACAAAGAAAGCAAGGTGGCCATGTGGTGGAGGCGGTCCACTGGGATGGTCGGGCCCCTGACCAGGCCAGTGCTGCATTCCTGCCCAACCTCCCCCCCCCTGCCCACAGAGGCCTCAGGAGAGTCTGCTCCAGGCTCTCCTGTGTGGGAGACCCCAGCCAGGGCTCCCCATTTCAAGGCTGATAGCATCCTCGGTCCAGCCTCCTGGAGGAAGCTCAGCTCTGTCTCCAGAAGCGTGCAGAGCCTGGACTCTGCCCCTATGTGCCATGTCCACTGCCACCTGGCCTGGCTCTGTCACTACCAAGGCACTGCCTGCAGCCCCAGGCCCCTCGGCCAGGGGGCTGTCCCCCATTCTTGCCCCTGCAATCCATCCCCCCCCCGCCCCCCGCCAATCTTTCAGGCCAGAGTCTGGCTCACGTCCCCCTCAGCCTGTCTGCCAGCCAGGGCCCCACAAGAGAGAGTGGGGACAGGAAGTGGGCACAGAGACTGTCGAGGGCAGCGAGGCCACGCTGCACGATACTGTGACGCAGGCTGCGGGACGTGTTGAAACCGCAGGATGTGAACCACGGACGGGAGACCCTGCAGCAAGCTGTGGCGTCTGGCTCATTAGAGCGTATCCTGCTCGGCTAATTGATGGTAACGAACGAGCCAGAGCAACGCCAGATGGTGACCATCGGGGAAACGGGGAGCGGCTCAGGGCGACTCTGCCTTTCCGAAGCTCAAGTTTTTTTTCGTAAACCTGAGCAATAACCTATTTATTTAAAAAAAATGGTGGGGGCCGTGGCACTGGAGCTGGGGAGACGGTGGTTCTTCAGGGACCCCGCCAGCCCCCAAGGCCCCCTGTGGCTTGTGCCCTGGGTCATCTGGGGGCAACATAAGGCTGTCCCCAGCACGGCGGCAGGGGGGTAAAGTGCGAGCAGCCCCCTTTCAAGAACATTCTGGCCAGAGCTCCGATGACGGTCAGTCGAACTGCCAGCTGAGACCTGGGGCGGAGGTCCACCAGGCAGCCCCCGGGAAGCAGGCCAGGCGGGCAAACACCAGCTGTGCTGGGGGCTCCGGGCCCCTGGGCGGCCCGGCAGCACCATGGAGAGCACCTCCGCCCGGGGACGCGCCTGTCATCTCAGGAGCCTCCCGGCCCAGCGGCCAGCACGGCGGCCATCGCGTGCCCCGGGTTCTTTACATGCACTGCGCGACTGGAAGGAAGTGGGCTGCGCCTTTCGCTGACGTTCAGCTGTTTCAGCGTCGTGTTTTCCACGCTTCCCTGTAATTATCCCATCGGCAGGTGAAAATACACCTCCGCGAGGTGACAGCCTCCCAGGAGCAGCGTCCTGTGGAGCGGCGGGGGCGGAGGGCGGGGCTTCCGCTCACCTTGGTGTGTGGGCAGCGCACAGGGTGACTGACCGGTTGTCCTGGCTCTAGCACGGAAAGTCCCGTGTCTCCAGGACCACCCTCGTCCCGGGCGGATGGGGACGGCCGGTCACTCTGTGCACAAGCTCCCGAGGTCTCTGACCTTCCCAGGTCAGCGGGCGGGGACCACTCGCCCCCGGGTCTGCCTCTGCCTGGGGCTGCACCCCGCCCGCCCGCCCCCTGTGACACCACTCCCCACCTCCCTGCACGCCAGGCCTTGGGCCTCTCCTCGGCCTCCTCCCTGGGGAGACCCAGCTGGACCCAGCTCCTCAGCTCTGTGCCGTGTCCCCCCACAGAGCCCCAGGCCCCGATGGCTAACTGGCAGCCCCGTCAGGCTGCCTGGACGGCACGGTCCGCCGGCTGCCTCAGCTTTCCCGTCTGCAACGTGGGAATCGTAATAAAATCCACCTGTGGGCTCCTGCAGGGCGTCAGTGGATGAGTTTATGGGAGGGGCCCTGGGGGCTCTCACCCCCGGCAGCTCCCACTGCAGCCTCGAGACCCCTCAGGCCAGTCCCACCTTATGGAAGCCCCCCGGGGGGGCCTTACACGCTTCCTCAGCATGAACCCTGCCCCGTCCCTGCTCCTCACCGCCCACATGGCCCCTCTGCACCGCGTGGTCCACGGGCGATGTCTGTTCTGAGTGTCCCCTCCTCTGGACACCTGGGTTCCCCGGAGGAGCAGGGCTGGGCCCCCCGCCTGGAGGTGCGGAGGCCACACCTCCCGCCCCCAGCTCCTCCTGGCCTCTTCCCAGACACCTCCTGCCCCAGGCTACCCCGTTCCCCCAACTTCTTACAGACCTTTCCCTCCAAGCTCACGGCCTGCCGTGCGTTCTCAGGAGTGGGTCACTGTGCACGTGTCCTCCGTGTCCCCACCTCCCCCCAGCTCAGATTCCCTGTGAGTGACGTCCCCCCTCCCTCACTCCCTCGCAGCTCCCTCCCCTGCCCACTTTGCTGAACCAGCAGAAACCCAAACCCAGCCCAGCCCCCCGCCGCCACCCTGCCCTGCTGGCTGGGGCCGAGTCTGCGGGACAGGGCACCTACAGTGTCGATGGCGGTCCCTTCACACACAGAGGCTGTCGGTGCCGCTGCTGTCCACTGCTCTCTGCCAGCACCCTGTCCTCTCTGCACCCCTCCGCCTCCCTCTGCTCCTGTCAGGGCCGGCGGGAGCCGGGACGGTGGGCAGTTTGAACGTGAGAGGGGATTCCAGAGCGGGGCAGGGCAGGGAGACCCCAGGGGTAGGGGCACCCTACGCACACGTCTCCTGGTGTGGCACGAGGAGACACTCTGCCTGCTTCAGCCGTCCCTGTAAATCAGTGTCCCTTCTCAGCCCACGTAGTGCCGTGCTTCTTGCATCTTGCTTTGGGCCGGGATTCCACTATTTAAAATGGACACACGCTGGGTGCAGAGGTGCCGTCCGGTGTTCTGCGCATAGGAAGGTGGGACCGGCCTGCTGGGGACTCCGTGTGTCACATGAGCTTTGTTCGGCACAGTGACAGTGCTGCTGCCTGAGTTCAGGACCGTGTGAGGTCGGACGATGACTATTGCGAACTCATCCTAGAGAAAGTGCTGCACCCCTCACTGCTGGACAGCACGCGGTCACCTTCGAAGTCCTCCCCGGGGAGGCTGTGCACCGACACCAGCGCCTCGAGTAAGTTCATGAACTTGCCACCACGCACTTACGTCGGCAGCACTGCACAAACAACTCAGTAAGGTGACATGACACCTTACGACGACAGCTCCCAGAAACAGAGCTGCTTGGAAGGGGGGACCAGGCGCTGGCGTCGGTGCACAGCTTCCCCAGGGGAGGACTTTGAAGGGGACCGTAGTGACACTCAGCAATGAGGCACGCAGCACCTTTTCTAGGAAGAGTATTTATTGTCCGATCTCGAATGTCACATGAGCTCATAAGTGAAGGTCGTCGTGGACGGAAACACTGAGGAGGCTGGCGGGAAGCTCGCCGGGCATCCCGGGGCAGTGGCTCAGCCCGGCTGGGCCCTCCTCCATCACGCTCGGGTGAATCCATGCACGTGGGACCCGAGGGGGTTCCCGGATCCACCCCCGTGGGGTGCTCGGGCCCCCATGTTCACAGCAGCATCATTCACGGTCCCCAGCAAGTGCAGCCAGCCCGCCTGTGCACCAGCGCACGGACGGAGACACGCTACGGCCCATCCCCCCGACGGAGCGCTGTGCAGCCCCAGGAGGAGCAACGCGCACCCCATGGAGGCCCCCGAGGAGCACGAGGCCCCGAGAGATCAGCCAGACACCAGAGGCCACAGCCGGCCAGCTCCATTCTATGGGACGCGCAGAGCAGGCCACGCAGGGACCGAGGTGGGCGGGGGTGCGGCTGCCTAAGGGCACGGGGTCTCCTGTGGGGTGACGAGATGGTCTCCGAACTGGAGGTGCGCTTGTACAACACGGAGAACGTGCCAAACGCCCGGGGATCGCTCAGCTCCGTCACCACGTGCACGAACCTCCCGCCGCCCGCTGGCTGCCCTCCGGTCACCTCCTGAGCGTGACCACGCTCCTCAGGCCCCTCCAGGCAGGGGCCCCTCGCTCTGCGGCAGCCGGAGCACGGGGCCCGGGGCCCCAGGGACCCATCGCCCGCACAAGGTCAGGCTGGACCCCTGAGCCGGGTCCCTCTCCTCTCCCAGACCCCCAGCTCGGCAGGCCCGCGGCCATGTTCATGGCGCATCACGATGCTTCGGAAAGTGACTTTCTCCTTTCCCAGAGAAACGGAAGAGACCTGTGCTCGCGGACCTGCTGGCGCAGCAGGAGGCTTAAACGGAAGGCGGGAGCCCGGGCCAGGGGGCGCACACCGCCCGGGGCGCAGGCCAGGCTATTCTGGGGAGAAGGTAGGTCACAGTGGGGCTGTCTGAGGGCCGGCCCCGGGAAGGACACGAGCCATGTCCCGCATCCCGGGGAGGGTCCCACAGCCTCGTCCTCCACGTGTAGGGCGACATGCGCACTCCCGGGCCCCTCCGCCTGTGCAGGGGCACTCCTGGGTGCTGGGGGCTCCTGGGTGCTGGGGACTCCTGGGTGCTGAGGG
>PVJL010018533.1:0-15716 GCA_004026885.1 Lyroderma lyra | reverse complement strand
TGGGAGTGCAAACTGGTACAACCACTGTGGAAGGCAGTGTGGAGGGTCCTCAGAAAATTGGGAATGGAGCTACCATTTGACCCAGCAATCCCCCTTCTGGGGATCTACCCAAAGAACTTGAAAACCTTTGTCCGCAAAGACTTATGTACCCCAATGTTCATCGCAGCACTGTTCACAGTGGCCAAAACATGGAAACAACAAAAGGTCCCTGCAACAGATGACTGGATAAAGAAGCTGTGGTACATATACACAATGGAATATTACTCAGCTGTATGAAAAGATGAAATATTCCCATTTGCGACAAAATGGATGGACCTGGAGATCATCATGCTAAGTGAAATAAGCCTGACAGGTAATTTTTGACAAAGGAATGAAAAATATACAATGGGAAAAGGAAAGCTTCTTCAGTAAATGGTGCAGGAAAATTGGAAAGCTACATGCAAAAGAATGAATCTGAACTGTGAATTGTCACCATAGACCAAAATTAACTCAAAATGTATTAAAGACCTCCACATAAGACCCAAAACAATAAACTGTATAGAACAAAACATTGGTACTAAACTTATAGACCTTGGGTTTAGGGAGAACTTTATGAACCTAACCTCAAAGGCCAGAGAAGTAAAAGCAAAAGTAAATGAATGGAACTATATCAAACTAAAAAGCTTCTGCACAGCAAAAGAAACTATCAACCAAGCAAAGAGACAACAAACAGAGAGGGAGAAAATATTTGCAAACAATGATCTGATAAGGGGTTAATAGCTAAAATATATAAAGAATTTGTACAACTCAACAACAACAACAAAAACAAACAATCCAATTTAAAAATGGACAGAAGACCTAAACAGACACTTCTCCTAGGAAGACATATGAATGGCTAATAGATATATGAAAAAATGCTCATCCTCATTAGCTCTCAGGGAAATGCAAATCAAAACCACAATGAGATACCACCTCACACCTGTGAGAATGGCTGTTATCAACAAGACAAGGAACAAGTGTTAGAGAGGACATGGAGAAAAGGGAACCCTCATACACTGCTATGTGGGAATGCAAATTGGTACAACCACTATGAAGGACAACATGGAGTTTCCTCAAAAAACTAGGAATAGAGTTACCACATGACCCAGGAATTTCACATTAGGGTATCTACCCAAAAATTTGAAAACCTTAGTCTGCAAAGATATATATACTCCAGTGTTCATAGCAGCACTATTCACGGGGCCAAATCACGGAAACAGCCCAAGTGTCCTTTGATAGATGACTGAATAAAGAAGCTGTGGTACATACACACATGGAATATTACTCAGTCAAAAGAAAAGATGAAATAGGGCCGTTTATAACAACATGGATGGACCCTGAGATCATCGTGCAAAATAAAATAAGCCAGACAGAAAAATCCAAGAACCACATGATTTCACTCATATGTGGAACACAAAGCTGAAAACAACAAAGAAACAAAAACTCATGGACACAATCCATAGTTTAGTGGTTAGTGGTTATCTGAGGGTATGGGGGAGGAACGGGAGAGAAGGCACAGGGTCTCAAATATATGGTGATGGAAAGAGAACTGACTCTGGGTGATGAACGCATAACACAACACATAGATGATGTACTGTAGAATTGTACACCTGGAACCTATGTAATTTTTACTAACCAATGTCACCCCAATAAATTTAACAATAAAAAATTATAGAAGACATGAAACTTCTGGGTCAGAGACAAAGGATCATTGATTACTCACAGCAATAGGAGCAGCCAGAGTATTGGTGTTTCCAAGCCCCAAATTCTACAGGATGACATGAAAGGGCAAGGTGATACCTGTACCCACATGTAGTGGGTTATGATATTTGAGATAAACCTTAAGCTTAGGGAATCCAAATTTTCTAAATGGGCAATAAGCACACCTGCCTTTTGTTCTCTATTTTCTAAGGTTGTCCACCCTACAAATGTCCTTATACAGATAGTCTGAAACAGAGTAATCATTGCCTATGCTTGCAAGAAGTACAGAAACATGAGACCCATGGAGAATTACCTCCCAACATCATGCTGACTTAGAAATATGACTTAGATGGTAGAAATATCTATCCTGTGCTTATTCATTAGTAGCAGCTAATTAAATGTTTATTAATTAAAATCAAATAAAATTTAAAATTTAATTTGTCAATTTCACTAGCCATATTTCAAGTGCTCAATAGATCCATGTGGTTACTGGCTACTACGCTAGACAGCATAGATACAGATCATTTCCACCATCACAGAAAGTTCTTCGGACAGCCCTGACTATAAGTGAGTCAGTCATTTGACCACAGAAGTGGAAAAAAGATAAACAATTCAGTTAGTCAATTATATATATTTAACACTTCCAGGTGCCCAAAAAGCACGTCAATTTTGTCCCCTATAATCTTAAAGCCTTCAACGAAGAAAGGAAGATAAGCATTATTAAACAAGTAAATTCAAGTAGTTAAACAAATTATTACAATTAAAGATGTACAAGGTGATGTGGGAACATCTAATAGGACACCTGCTTTAATTTGGAGGGTCTGGTAAAGTTCCTGGAATAAGAAATGTTGAAGGTGAGACTTTAATTAGATAAAGAAAAGGCAAGACTTTCAGGCATCTGAAACATTGTAGATCTCCGGTGGCAGAAACAATGGTATATTTCATTAATTAAGAAAAGTAGTTTAGCTGGAGAGATCAGAGTGGAAAATAGCTTTAGATGAGGTAAACAAAGGTCATGATCATTTGGGATTTTGTAGACCATACTAAAAATTTTGGACTTTTGAAATGCTTTGAGGAGGAGAGTGATAAAATCAACTTAACATTCTGTGAAGATCACTTGATGATGATGATTGGATTAGGTAGAAGGTGACAGGAGTGGATTCTTTACTGTTTTAAAGGATTTGATGAAGAAGGGTGTCTGAGCACCTAGTATAAAAAAGAAATTTTAAAATAAATTCCTAAAAGATGAATTACAAATAGGATCGATTTTACAGGGAAATCAGAGCCCAGAAGAGAGCAAGATAAACTTCCATCTCTGAGCCAAGGATCAGAAAACTGGAAAGTGCCCCGAGCAGCTTTCAGGGTGATAGAAAACTGCAGCTACTCCTGCCCCTTCCAACCTTGGGCAGTAGTTTGTTCTGTTCACCTTCTGGAACCCTTGAGTCTAGAAGAGTATCTGGCAAATAGTTGTTGCTCATCAAGAATGAATAAACGTGAGTATGAGACTGGAAAGCCAGGATGAGACTCCCGGGTGGCTACCAACTCCAAGGTGGGACAGGAATCCCACAAAAGCAAATGACAAATCATCCAAATAATACCTGCCACCACCATTGCGATCACCTAAGACAAGCTAAGACAAACAGAGCAGGCAGCAGGATAGTCTCCAAAACAGTAACAGACACAGGAAGAAAACCAAGCCAATGAAAAAGAGAGCCTTCACTCGTGAAAGAGAAAATATACTCTAGATTCAGAGTTGACAGAACGAACAGAAGACTTTAAAATATGTATAACTGATAACCTCAAAGATTTTTGAGAGAACATGATGGCCAAAATCCAAAACACGGTGATGAAGGCTTGATCTAACATAATGGCAACAGGAATAGAGGAAGAAGTTGGAAGGTTTTAAACTATTTCAGAGGTGGAGTTGATAGAACTTGGTGATTAATTGAAAGTGATACATGATCAAAAGGGAGAAGTCTTTACTAACCAGGTTTCTGCCAGAGAAATTTGGTAGAATGAGGTATGTTTGCTGATACTAGAGGCAGCAATGCTATAGACTAAGTATTTGTGTCCCCCTCATATTTATATGCTGAAATCTAACTCCCAATGTGATGGTTTTAGGAGGTGTGGCTTCTGGGAGGTGATTAGGTAATGAGGGTAGAGCCCTCATAAGTGGGACTACTGCTCTTTATGAAAGAGACCTCAAGTAGTTCTCTTGCCCTTTCCCCCTGTGAGCACACAGTGAGAAGACTGCTACCTATGAACTGGGAAGCAGGCTCTCACCAGACTGCTGATGACTTCATCTTGGATTTCCAGCCTCCACAACTGTGAGAAATAAATTTCATTTTTTTACAAACCACCTTGTCTATGGTATCTATTACAGAAGCCTGATCAAACTAAGACAACTAGAAAAACAGACTCTGGAGACCATCTCAGATATTAAGTTAGGAAGATGTTCAATGGGCTGGCAGTGCTCATTAGACATGTAATGGAGAAGTTAATGAGCTGTTGGCGGTGTGTTTATGGCAGTCAGAAGAGAGATATCAGCAAACTGTAAATTTGGGAATATAAATCTACCTAGAGAGAAACTGAACCCATGAGCACGAAGGAAGTTGTCTGGGGAGGGAGCAAGAGGGAGACTGGCAGAGGTCATAGAACAAAAATCCTGTTTCCAAGGAAACCATGATGAGGAGTGGGGAAGATTTGTACCAAGAGAAAACAGGCTCCGTGAAAAGCCAAATTGCCTACAAAACTTTCAGTTTCCCATTTTACTTCTTTCTTTGGTGGAGATCATTTGTTTATATAAAACAGACTGTAAAGTGGGAAACAGAGCAGTGACTGTCCCAAAGGTTTTGCTATAATGATTAAGTGAGATGATGCACAGTGAGCACTTAGCTCAGCAGCTGAGGGATAGTAACTGTTCAGTTAATGAATTATAGTATAATCAAATGGTTGACATTGACAATAATAAATTTTCTCCTCAGGTTCACCCAAGACGCATAATATGACTGAAAACTGATTGTCTCAACACTAGGTTCATTAATATAAGGTTCATTAGACTTAAAAAATATAGCAATGCAGAGTTTATGATTTGTTTATGTAATGGAAATCTTGTACATGTATAGCTTTTGCTTTGAAAACATAAAAACTTTACATTAGTCTTGTATGAAATATGACAAACAGAATATCTGTCACAATGAACATTTAATCACTTGTCACAACAATAATTGGTACAAACTGTGTTTTATATTACCTCTCCCCATGCTTCTATAAGTGCCTATTCCATTCTAGATGCACTCAATAAATGCTTCTCTTGCTAACTCAATTACGAAGCCTGTGTCACAAAATCAAAAGCAACTAAGATTTTTTTTTGTTTCTCTGAGAACTGTTGAGCAGAATCTTCTGACACAGTAAACTATATGTTTTTATTTGCAAACAAGATAAATGGAAAACTGAATCTGGAATTAGGCTCTGAAAACAAAACAGGAAGATTTTTGCACTGCTGTGAACAATTGCACGAGCAGCATGAGGAAGCCATTTTTTCATGCCATTTCCATACTGCAAATCAAATGGAAAATGTTCAAAGGAAAATCAAAAATTAGTTTTAAGGAATGCTCAAACGTGCACTGTTATTTTGTCTACTAAGCCCTCATTCTCCCAAAGCTTGTGTCAGAATGGAAGTGAATAGGAAATAGGAAATGCCAGAAGGAGATGGAATATTTCTCTGTGTCAGGGGTCATCTTAGCTGAATTCAGAAGGTACACAGAAAGGAACAGCAGAAAGTAAATAGTTTAAAAAAAGAATTTCACCAGATTTGAATGTGCTTAGACTTCGTATCTCTCCTTGTCTTTGCTGCTGATACTGAAATGGTGTGGCACATCTTGGAGTAACCTGCCTTCTGGTTTCTTCTCCTTTATTCAGTTTGTAAATAGAACCATATTCCTCAAACACTGCTGTATTTCTCATAGATTCTCAGACTTCCCATTTGCCCTTTCAATCTAATTGAAATGTAAATCAGATGATATTAATGAAAATATTAATGATATTAATGAAAATAAAGCCTTGCCCCGTGAGCAGCCCTTCACTACTGTCCAGTTCTCCGGTGATTGTGTCTTTCATCTGGCTCTGGTGAAACAAGCCCCTGGCCTATCAATGGGACCTCTTCCCTGATTACCTTTTGCTCTACATCCATTTGATCACATCTCTATCTTCCAAATGACTCTTGTCATCCCCATAGGACTTTGAAATACAACTTTAGTTTAGTGAATTGCCAGTTGCAGAACATTATATGTATTATATCCTATTTTCATAAAAACTATTTTGAAAAAATATATATCAGATATATATTAAAAAGTTTTGGGACTCTGCTCAACACTATTGTAAGAAATGGTAATGTGGAAGACCCTCACTTTTATCTGTAATATTTACTCACAGATATTTACATATACACCTATTATCTTGAAAATAATGACCAATTATCCTAGGACTATCTCCTTTGTGAAATTTAATCAGATTACTTCTTTTAAACTCTACTCACTCTCATCACTTCTGTAATGTTTTTGACAGCTGGATATTTTGTCTACTTTTTATATGTATATCTTTATGCTTTCATATATGTTCTGCCTTGCTTTCTTTTAATTATTGACCTCTCTTCCACCTTGTATGAAAATCTCTTTTGGGTAAATATTATATCAAATAATAGACAAGACTATCTACAATCTTTTATGTTACTGGAAAATGGGGTGTCCTCGTCAACGCAGACATCCAGGTTCTTGGTATCTCGAGCAAAGAATTGAACTAGACACACACAAAAGTATAGAGGTAAAACAAAGAGATAGTTTATTGAAGAGAAGGTACACTCCACAGAAGTAGGAATGAGCTCGAGCAAGGAGAGTGGCTCAAGAACCCTGATTAATGAGGCTTTGGTACTTTTACTTTTTTCCGTGCCTTCAGGGGAGACATTTCTGGGCGTGGAGTTTCTTGATTGACAAGTCTGATTGACATGGGGCCTACTACATAATGACTTCTGACTACACATGCCCTTTCCCAGAGTTCAGTCTGTTGTACTGATATTAATGAACTTCCGGGCATGTGTATGACATTACAATGATGGTATAATGAGGCCCAGGTGAGATGAAGGTCCTTGTAATCTCACTGCACAGGTGTTAGGAACTGACTCAAACTGATGGGCTTCTTGTGCCCTCTAACTTCCCGGTATTTGCCTGGAACTTCCTCCTGTGGCTGCCTACCTGGGGCAGGTATTACTAGTGAAAAGGTGGTATCAAAGCGGTGACTATTCCAGCAGGGCAAGTCTCATGGGAGTGGTCCCAGGATACCCGCCCTATTCTATCTGTCTTCCTCTTGAGAGACGCAAAACTCTATGGGAAGCTGAGAACCTGGAGGTCTCATCTTCTGTATCTGCTTCCTGCTCAGAATGGTCGTTGTCCCTACCTATTGGGGATCCACGGAGCTCTCACCCTGTCTGATCTGAAAGGGGAAGGGGTCTCGAGATCCACCTGGGAGACTATGGTGATTTCTTCAGTCAGGAAGGGTTCGAAGCCTTGCCAGGTGACATTTGCATCCCAGTGGCCCCTAGATAAGGAGAACCAGGCCCATAAGGTAGGCCTCAAAGCCATCACTGCAGGATGGCAACGTGACAGAAGATTTGTTTAGCCCTTTGGTGTCTGCATCCTGCTGATTTCGGGCTCCTTCAGCCACCCAGGTGCCACCACCTATCCAGGGACGGCCTGGGGATGATACAGCTAACACACATTCACAGTCGCCAGGATGATTAGCTAAAGTCTAGCATACCCAGCTAAGTAAAGTTTTATTATCACATATCACAAATTTTAGTATGGCTAACCAGGGCTGAAGGCAGGACATTTGGGAATGTAAGTTACAAATTTTTCTCTAAGTAATTAACTCAAGCCTGGGCAAAAGATGGAAGATGTAGGCTAAAAGCTTATTGTTTAAGTTTTGGGGTAATTGTCTAAAGCAGGAAGCAGAATTAAGGCATTCTATGATTCAAGTTAGGATCAAACTATTGATCAAGTTAGAGTTAAAGGAAAACTGATTGAGAACGTGATTTAAACTTAAGACTAGAAAAAAAAGGTGAAGCTGAGAGCTAAAGAACTAGAGAAGAGGAGTCTATAGTGAGGTGGGGGAGGGCTGCCTTGCTTGGCCCATATCAAAAAGACACACATGTCTAGTTTAATATTCCCTAGAGCTCAGCCCATGATAGACTCTGTTGAGAAAGTAAGGTGTGGACATAGTAATGAGTGAATCGCATTAGCCCTTGGACCTATGTAAAGCCTGCTTCAATATTCATTTGATCTTCAGCAGTTACATGTTTTCTCTGAAACCTATATAAAACGTATTAAATTATACTGATCCCAGTTATTCCTGGAAAACCTCCTTTTCTTTGTTTTCAGCTGCCAACAAAGTTACCAAAGCCAGATTTTTCTCACCAATAATTTTAGTCATTCGTGACAACTACTTGAAAACCCAGGAATCTTTTCAAAGATCAAAAGATACAACAATTTTAGAATTGCCATGCTAATGGAAGCTCAGTTGGGGTCAATAGTGACATATCCTGCTTAGCTTTCTCAGACTGGATGAAACAAGATTTTACAGCTTTTTATTAACATCTGCTTTTAGAGCCTCCTATTTGTCTATCAACACATAATTGCAGTTCCAGCGATTGGAGCCAAACTATCTTTCTTCTTTCCAAATGAGACTTTGTAGGGGTTTTCTGGTCTCATTTCCCACCAAGTGCACATCAGAAGATGAATATCCTAGCAGGAGGTCAATGATAGCTAAGGAAGAGAGAGCCCCTCTAACCGGTGGAGGGACAGACCCTGCAAAAGGGCCTTATGCTATTCAAGTTGCTATAGCAAATCATCTCATGAAAAATGCTTCCATCTGAGTTTCATCACTAGAGAGTGATTAGAATGTAAATAATGGTGAGACATGTAGGTGATAACATTTTTCTATTCAAAGAAATGCGGTGAAAAGCTCATCCCAGTTGGATAGTCATTTGCAATAGGTGTGGCTACTGTTTATCACACACCAAACCCTCCCCCCCGCCAAGCCTTTACAAAACCTACTGTTTTCCATTGGATATTTCTGTAAACTTCAATTACAGTGCATAAAAAATATTCAACAATTAAGGCAATTTCAAATTTAAATGGATTTGGGGCAAGTAGAGCGAAGTCTGTCATTTTTCTCACTGTAGGGTATATGCAGTGTACGGGTTAGCATCTGTTCACAGTAATTCCTCCAATTCAATTACAACACATTTGGAAACTGCAGAGACATGCAAGGCATTATTTGAAATACAATGTATTTTTATTTTATTTATTCATTTCTTTCTTTCAGCTAAAATCCAGGATATAAATTCCTAACTAAAAATGGGAATTTTATATTTTCCATTCTCATCTATAAGATGCCCCCCCAGCATCGAAAAACCATATAGTGTATTGCTATAACATAGTCTTCTTGTTAAAGCTTTTGCTTTCGGGACTATTTGGGCACCTACCATAGGAACCTCTCTCACACGTGTGGAAAAGTGGCACTGTTATTTTACTTTGGTACTGAGATTAAGTGATCACAGTGGACAGAGGTCTCAGCACACTTAATATTCCAAAAAGAACAAGTTAAGTACTTTTTCAACACTTATTTATGCCTTGGTACATATGTTCATTCAATAAATACTGACTGAGCACTTACTATTATTGTCCTCGCTATACGGACTAGAATGGGATGTGTCTATGAAGCCTTATGAGCATAGCACAAACTTCTGAGGTTACTTTTTTAAAGTCTGTCACCGTTCTCTTGGTCCAAGACCACATAACAGGTAATAAATCTCATTATATATTCTATAATACCTAAGTACTGAAGTTGCTGCCAGAAAATAACTTTTTGTTCTGTAATCTAATTCTATCCAAGATTCTAGCAGTCATCACTAGCATTATGTCCACATTTGTGAGAATTAAGAAATGGCACCCTTTGAGTGAATAAATTACAAAAATGACCCCTTTCTCAGAATTCTAGCTCCTACCTGCCTCCTCTACCAAGCTCCTTTGAGCATGTGTCATTTGTACCCACAAAAAAGATGGTGGTTCCCTCTCAATGTCAGCCACTAGTCCAGACCTGGGCCCACCTCACCCAACAGGAACCATTTCCTGCATATCTTATATCTCTGGGGACTGATACTACTTTGGCCACTCTACTCCAAGATGGCTCTACATCCAGACTGCCAAGCCCTGACCGCCTTGGTCCAAAAATATCCCTGGCTTCCTGGGTATGTTCTGAAAGGCATCTTCGTTGACTCTTTCAACTATTCTCAGTGAACTCCTCCTTGTTCAGAGCCCCTCTGTACCTCTAAATGCCTTGAGGTTTGTTAATGCAAGTGACCTTGATTCTTTACACAGTTTTCAGGACATCGGTTCCACCCCAATCCTATACTTCTCTTAATTTGATTGATAGAAAGTAGAGCATGCCATCTCCACACCTGACAGAAGTGTGATGCAAAACATACTCACACAGAAATTAGCCTATCACAACAGAATGATCATTATGCTAAGAGCATGGGCTTGAGAAAATTTGGGAAAGGAGGTAGTTTGAGTGTATGTTGCAGATCCCTTTTCTACCTTAACATTCTAGAGCCCAAAAAACACCTGTCAAGCTGGAAGACTCTGGAGGGTGCATTGAGGCCATGGGTTTCCCCAAATTTCTGAGAGAGAGAATGGTAGGCATTCTCCTCGTCTCAGTGTTTGGTGAGACCTAAGGAGCCATAGCTGAAGAAACAGGTATGCAGCACCTTGAAATGAGGGCAGTCCCTCAGCTTTCAGAGCCTGAGATTGTTTCCAAGAAAGTTATTCATCTGTCCATTTGCAGCACAGGTTCTGGAGGACCTGTTCATTCCCCTTCACCCCCTCCTGTCCAGGAGAGCTAAGTTAAATTGTGTCATGTCCTTGACTGGGGAGGACTATCCCTGCAATACTCTCAAAGAGACTTAGTTTGTTCACTATGGGCTTAGCAGCTTGACCCTGCTCAGGAGGCCTCAACACCCCGACCTTTGCGAGGGCTAAGGAACAGCAAACTAAGCAGCTAAAAAAATTATATAAATACACATACACACACACACACACACACACACACACACACACATACACAAACTTGTAACTATTTAAGAGGACTCAGTAACCTGAGAAAGGGAGAGAGAGATGCAGGGAGGAAGATCAGGTTGTGGAACATCTGTATACCAGGGATCCCATTGGAGAAGGACTAGGGGAAGACCTAAAGATAACTTTTAACAGATGACTAGTATGAACACCTAAGAAAATTTATGTAGAGTACCTAAAACATCTTCTGGGAGTTTAAAAGAGAAAAAAAAAATCAACTTAATGCTATGGACTGAGTTGTTTCCCCCACAAAATTCATGTGTTGATGCCTTACCATAAAGAGAGAAGACAGCCATCCATAAGCCAGAAAAAGAGCTCTCACCAGAACCCAACCATGCTGGCACCTTGATCCTGAACTTTTAGCCTCTAGTCCTGTGGGAAAATAAATTCCTGTTGTTTAAGCTACCTAGTCTATGATATTTAGTTATGGCAGCCCAAGCTGATGAAGACTCTTAATATTTTTATTTAAAAATTAATTATGTAAATGGAAAAAGAAGATATTCATGGCTGAGAACCAATTTAATAATCCAAAAGATCAAAGGCTCATAAGATGGTAGAGTAGGTAAGTGCTGTGCTCACCTCCTCCATGACCACAGCAAAATTACAACTGAACTACAGGACAACCATCATTGAAAATCACCTGAAGTCTAGCTGAACAGAATTTTCTGTAACTAAGGACATGATGAAGAAGCCACCTCAACACTCATAAGTGGGGCAGAGAGGTAGAACAGGCTGGTCCTGCACCCACATGTGGTGGTCAAAAATCAGGAGGGAATATCTTGGCTAGGTGATCCTCCCTGAGGAGCAAGGAGTTCCAGCCCATACCAGGTTCCCCACACCAGGGCTTAGTGCTGGAGTGGGAACTTCCTTTCACTGGGCTGTGAAAATCAGTAGAGATTGTGGCTGAGTGAGACTGAGGACTGCTGGCGTGGCAGGCATTCCTCTTAAAGTGCCCATGGACTCACTTGCTCTGAACCATAGCTCTGGGGTAGCAGATAAAAAGTGCCAGGGAAATATGGAGAGGAACTGAATTGTCTGGCTTCAGGGCAAGGGCTAGAGGGGCTGCTTTCTCCCAAACAGCAGTGCTCACAAAAGCCATTATTCCTTTGTTGAGCCCTCCCCTCACCTAGTGTGCAGCTGCAGGCAGCCGCCATACCTGAGTTTCCATCAACCTGGCTAACACCATTGGCTCTGCCATGGTGATTCCCTGATCCCTCCCTCACCTAACTTGCAGGCCACTCAAACTGCTTCCAGTGACTTTTCCATACAATTGTCCTGTCTTAACTGATGCTGCAGATTTTCCTAAAATCTCTCAGTTTCACAAACCCCAAACATGCAGTAACTGGCCTCAACATGTCCCATACCTCTTGCCAAGCAGCCCCAAACCTAACACTAGTGGCAGCCAGCCTCACTTTACAGCTTAGCACCTCCCAGGCACCTCCCAAGTGGCAACCATCTGAAGATTACTTTGTAATTCATACCTAGTGACCATGGGCAGGGCATAGGCAGTGGCTGAACTTGGCCTACAACAGAGCTCCTCCCAAATGTCCCTAGAACTGACACACCCAGTGACCAGCTTTAGATCACCCCAGAGTATCAACCAGCCACCTCCACAAAAGATACACAGAAAGGGAAGACTTGGCAGACACCAAATCCCTGCTAATGCAAATACTGCTTAGTAAAGTTAGCCTCCACACAATAGCTCCACTTTAGTCACGACCAGTGCTCATTACAAATCAGCCTGAGGGTCCATCTCTCCCATCAACATACAAAGAGCAACCAAGGCTCCTCTATAACAAGAGGGCATACAAAACCTACACAAAGGACATATCTGGAGTTCTCAACTCAAATGGCCAGGGAGACTGTGCCACTTGGCCCTACAGGACACCTACTACTCAAAGTCACTCTACTAGGACTGGGAGACAAAACAGCCCTACCTAATACATGGAAACAAACATAGAGACAAAAAAAAAATGTTCCAAATAAAAGAATAGAACAAAGTTCCAGAAAAAGAACTAAAGAAAATCGACACTAGAAATCTACCAGATGCAGAGTTCAAAACGCTGGTTATAAGGATGTTCAATGATCTCAGTGAGAACATAAACAAAGAGACAGGAAACATGAAAATAAAGATGGAAAATATAAGCAAACAAACAAAAAGTCAGAAATGAAGGGTGCAATAACTGAAATAAAGAATATATTAAACAGAATCAACAGTAGAATTAGATGAAGCAGAGAACTGAATCAGTGATTTGGAAGACAAAGTAGCAAAAAGACCCAATTAAAATAGCAAAAAGAAAAAATAATCCAAAAAAATGAGGGTAGTTTTCAGGGCCTCTGGGACAACATTAAGTGTAACAACATTCACAGCATAGGGATACCAGAAGGAGAAAAGAGAGAGCAAAAAATTGAAAACCTATTTGAAAAAATAATGACTGAAAACTTCCCTAACCTTACAAATGACATACATATACAAGCCCAGGAAGTGCAGAGAGTCGTAAACAAGATGTAGCCAAAGAGGTCCACACCAAGACACATTATAATCAAAATGCCAAAGATTAAAGACAAGAAAAGAATCTTAAAATCAGCAAGAGAAAAGCAGTTAGCTATCTACAAGGACACTCCCATAAGACTGTCAGTTGATTTCTCAACAGAAACTTTGTAGGCCAGAAGATATTGGCACAAAATATTCTATGTGATGAAAAGCAAGGATCTACAACTAAGATTACTCTACACAGCAAAGTTATCATTTACAATCAGAGGACAGATTAAGAGCCTCCCAGACAAGAAAAAACTAAAGGAGTTCCACCAAACTAGTACTACATACAAGGAATCATAGAGAGACTTCTTTAAGACAAAAAAAGAACAGAAAAGATAAAAAATATGAATAATAAAATGACAATAACTACATATCTACCTACAAGAGACTCACTTCAGATCAAAAGACACACATGAACTAGAAGTAAAGGATAGAAAAGGTATTTCATGAAAATGGAAACAAGAACAACAACAAAAGCTGGGGTAACAATACTTATACCAGAAAAAAATTGACTTTAAAGGCTATAACAAGAGACAAAAAAGGACCCAGTAATTCCACTTCTGAGTAGAAGAAACCCAAAACACTAATTCAAAAAGACATATACATTCATATGTTTACTGCAACATTATTTACAATAGCCAAGATAAATGTTCATCAATAGATGAATAAATAAAGAAGTGGTAATATAGACAATGGAATATGACTCTGCCATAAAAAAAATGAAATCTGCAATAATATGGATGGACCTAAAGGGTATTATGCTAAGTGAAATAAGTCAGACAGAGAAAGACGAATACTATATGATTTCACTTATATGTGGAATCTAAAAATAAATAAAACAAACAAAAAAGAAACAAGCTCATAGATACAGAGAACATTTTGAAAGTTGCCAGATAGGAGGGGAGGTGGGGGATAGGCAAAAAAAGGGGAAGAGATTAAAAAGTACAAATTGGTAGTTACAAAATAGTCATGGGGGTATAAAGTATAACATAGGGAATATAGTCAACAATATTGTAATAACTCTGTATGGTGTCAGATGGGTGCTAGATTTATCAAGTGATCACTTTGTAAGTTATGTAAATATCTAATCACTATGTTGTACACCTGAAACTTATTAAAAATTAAATTAAAGCTATAAATTAAAAAAAAGAAAAAGAAAAAAAGATCAAGAGTTCATAACCCAAAGCAAAAACATAATGATATGTAAATTCCAAAAATACAACAAACAGCTTAGAAGAGCAATCAGGCCACCATATCCCTCAGCTCTTGTGGCAAAAGGATGTCATTTTCATACCTGTGAAGATTCAGGATATGTACCACCAGTGTTCTCTGGCCAAGGAAAGTAAGAAGTACTTAACTAAGTGCCAATTGACTGAGATCAGACACCAAAGAAAAATAGATAAGAGGGGAGCAATGATTCTTTCAATCTACAGCTATGCTACATGCATAATGGTAATGTATCAAGGAATCTATAATATGTATGGCATAGAAGAAGACTTCAAATAGAGGAGATAAACTTAATAGAAATACAAGAATAATTTTTTAAATTATAACAAGAAATTGTAATATACATCTTTCAGAATTTGACAAATAAAGTAGAAAAAATCAATATAGAGGACTTGACTAATGTAATCAACACAAACACTTTAAGAAATATAGAGAACTATGTTTTCTACAAGCAAGGAATAGAACTTTTCTTTGGATCCATGTTATAAAACTTGATCGTGTGCTTGATCATGTACAAAAAAGTAGCTTCCCCAAAGTAGAAATCTTATAAGCCATATTCTTGGTTCATACTCTAATAAAATGAAAAATGAGCAATGAAGAGATCATCCTAAAGCTTACATTATTAGAATTATGGCACGCTCCCTTACTTGATGCCTTTATAAACAATATATGACAATGTGTTTGTAACTTACTTTGAAATGCATCCAAAAACTAAACTGGATTGATGGATGGACAGAGGGATGAGCAGTTGGATCCACACATGATCCAATATATAGAGCAAAAAGTTCATTGTAGAATTTGGTGGTAATGGTCACTGTACAATTCTTTCAAATTTTCTGTATGTTTGAAATTGGGAATGGAGCTACCATTTGACCCAGCAATCCCCCTTCTGGGGATCTACCCAAAGAACTTGAAAACCTTTGTCCGCAAAGACTTATGTACCCCAATGTTCATAGCAGCACTGTTCACAGTGGCCAAAACATGGAAACAACCAAAGGTCCCTGCGACAGATGACTGGATAAAGAAGCTGTGGTACATATACACAA